>JAVJIF010027360.1:57500-74208 GCA_038442645.1 Agave tequilana | reverse complement strand
TGAAATCACCTAGAGGGGGGGTGAATAGGTGATGGCTATATGTAAATGGCACAAATGCGGAATTTAAAAATTTAACTAACACAAATAGCTCAAATAAAAGACTTGCAATAAATAAAGCAATTTATAGTGCAAGAAAATAAAGGAGTTGAGTTTAGAGAGATTTGAGCAAACGCAAACACGCAGATATGTTTCCGAGGTTCGAGCCACGCTCTACGTCCCCGCCTTCACACTTGAAGGATTTTCACTATTGAAGATCCCACTGGACCACCAATACAAGGACACACTTGTCCTATCTCTCGTGATGCCGCAACACCACCCGGAGCACACTAGCTCGCCTTGAGGCCGATGCCTCTACAACTTCACTCAATAAGAAAGTGATCACACTTGATCAAAAATCGCTCACTTGCACAATCCTAGAACCAATATGTAGATGAAGAATTATGGTGGTAGTACAAAAGCTAGAGAGAAGTAGAGGTAAAGACTTCAAATGGGTGTCTAGAAATTTTGGGCTTTTGGAGAGAAAATCTTTTCTAAATGAAAGCCTTTTGAAAACTTGTAAATCTTTTGAAAATCTCTTGTAAAATGATCTTAATTGTTATGTTATCATGTTGAAGTGATCTCCTATTTATAGGGGTCAAAACACCTTCAGAGATCCGTTGGAATCAAATCCCAAAAGAAAATCTGTCAGAAATAGAGCTGTTGGAGTCTGTCAGAAAATCTGACAGCATCCGGTCGACCGGGACGGTCGACCGCCAACGGTCAAAAATCAGACCGTTGGGGATCTACGGTCGACCGTCTCGGTCGACCCAAACAACCCGAGAGCACTGCACAGTGCTCGGTCGACCGAGACGGTCGACTGATACACATGCACAGAAATTGTGCGCGCCGGTCGACCGGGACAGTCGACCGGATTCTGTCAGTTCTGAAAAATCAGAACTTCCAGAAACCTGAAACAAGGGTTTCTGGATTTGGTCTTGGTTTTGAAGTTTTGTATCTTGAAAAACTTAGAGTGTGAGCCTATGTCACTACTCTAACAAGTTTGAAATATTTTTATAAAAACTTCTTTGATAAAACTTGTTTTTCCAAATAAATGTTTTTTTCCAAAACTTAAACTATTTTCCGAAAAACTTAATCTAAACATGTTAACTTCTAAATTGAAAATAGAAATTAAAAATCCTTTTGAAGTCATGAACCAAATTAAAATGTGTGTGTAGGTGATAATCCCATAACTCTACTTCTAACATCTAGGTTTTGACAAAATATCTAAAATGAAAAATACAAATACAAAGCTTGGTATTCTTCATAGTCTTGTTCTTGACTTGGTCTTTTCTTCATCGTCTTGTTCCCAAAGCTTCCTATTGTGCTTGGTTTGGGAATGCAAATTTTTGGCGAACTCCAAACTTGTGAGTCTTGATTGTGGAGCCGTCAAATCAACCTGTTTTAACCTGAAATGCTTTTAAACAAATATTGTTAAATACATAACTAGATATGGTTTGTTATCATCAAAATATCCATCAAGATATAGGGCTAATGGCCTTTGGGCCAACAATCTCCCCCTTTTTGATGATGAACAAAACATATTTAGTTATCACAAATATTTTGGGTGGAGACTTCAAGTGAATCTCCCCCTCAACACATGCATATACTAAAAAAAATACTCAGGCATAGATAAATCTCAAAAAGAAATGGTGGGTGATACTCCACAATACACCACTATGCATCCATAACACATATCTATGCTAGATAAAAAGACTCATGTCATAAAAGTACTCATGTCATAAAATAGAAATGAAACACATATGTCCACAAAGCATAACCAAACAAGTACATGTCCACACAAACATAAATACAAGATAAAGATGTTCAACAACAGAAAAAAATATACACAAATATAAGTACAAATATGGAGTCTCTCTCAACAAATAACTCTCCCCCTTTTTGACATCATCAAATAAGGGGAGGTCACTCTCATCACTCGGCACCACCAGCATCGTCGCCCTCATCGTCGTCATCATCCTCGTCGTCCTCTGACGAGCTCTCCACAGCAGCGCCTTCAGCCATGGTCTTATCTCCATCATCGTCTTCCTCTGAAGAAGAAGAAGAAGAAGCGGCCTCCTCGGGATCAACGCCGACCACCTTTGGACGAGGTGGGGAAACAGAAGAAGGAGCTCTGGTAGGAAATGGAGGGCCGGTGGAGGGAAGTGGACGAGCAATAGAAGAGGATCAGGAGGAACCATGTCGAACTTCGTAAAGAGAGCCTCAAATTGCGTATCCATGAATCTCATGGAGTCGGCAAAATAAGACATATCGTTACGAATACCTCGGATCTGAGAGTTCATCTCCGCACGACAAGCATCCTCTTGTCAGAAACGGGCCTCCATCTCCGAACGAAGGGCTGCCTCTCGCTGCTCAAATCAGGACTGGTGCTCCTGAATCTGAGAGCGAACCTCAGAAGAAATCATGGCCTGAAAATCTGAAGGTAAGACAAGGCCAGGAGCAGAGACACATCCCTGGGGCCGAAGAAGACCCAGGTGCAGATGAAGATCCAGGAACAATAGGAGGAGGAACAGGAGGTTGCACAGGAGCGTGACGACGCAACTGAGCTTCCATCCTCTTCAATAGAACTCCGTCAATGTCTATTTGTGGATCATTAGAAGTCTCAGAGGAAAGATCGAAGCCTAGAGATTTGAGAAGACGGGTGATAATCATGCCAAAGGGTAAACCCCTGCCGGACATGCGAATCTGGTCGGATGCCATGTGGGAAGCTATGATACGGGGAATATTGATCTTAATTCCTCGCAAGAGACAATAGATAATCAAGGGCACAGGACCCCTAGCATGGCTATATTCACCAGATTTAGGGACAATGTTATAGAAAATGATCTTGGCTAGGACTTGGGAAGTGAGAGTGAACCTGCTCACAACTTCGTTCCTGACCAAGCCGGGGTTGTCATCCCCGTGAATCAATGTGGATGCGGTGAGCGCAGACTCACCCTCCGGAAACTCATAATCATGAAGGTCATGGGAATAATATCAGCTCCACCAGGGAAGAGATGAAGGATATCAGCGAACTGACCAATACTAAGGTCAATGTCCCTGCCTAGGACTCTAGTGAAAATACGGTTTCTGTCGAATGAGAAATTGGCATAGAAATAAGGCACGAGGGCAGTATAAACTTGTTCTTTAATGGTTAAGAACTCGTTTAAGGAATTGTTTTGCAAAATGCGGGGGATATCTAGATGTTCAAAGTCTTGGATAACTACAAATCTCCCCGAAATTATGTTTCTCTTGGAAAGATTGATATAACGGTTTCCAGCAAGCTCATTTATAAAGGTTCTTTTAGGTTTTGGAGTGTGGGAAGAGGTGTGAGCTACTGATTTACCTTTCTCAGTCCTAGTTCTTTTGGATGTAGACATATTTTTTTTAAAAAAATGATTTTTAGGTAAGCTTGATCTAGAAAGCTGAGCTAGAGACTAGAAGATCTAGAAGCAGATAGTAAGATAAGGGAAAATTAGATACCTAAGAGATAGAAGATTAAAGAGGAAAATTAGATTTTTACTAAGAGATGAAGCCAAAACCCTAGATCAAAAAACTTGAAAATCTTTGAATCCAGCGGATGAGAAGACCTGAAACTGAAGATCAAGCACTTGTAGATGGAGTATGAGGTGGGTTTTAATTGATTTTGAAATGATTGAGAGATTGGAGAGATAGAAAAATTTTGGAGAAAGAGAGGAAGTGGGTTCGTCGGCTGAAGGAGTGAGAGAGAGAGAGAAATAAGTGAAAATAAATAGCAGTTTAGGGCTGAAATCGACGAACGGTCGACCGGTCGGTCGACCCAGAAAATCAGAGCTCTGAAATCTCAGAACGGTCGACCGGTCGGTCGACCCAAGGATCCTGAGAGTTCTGCAAACTTGCAGCGGTCGACCGGTCTAAGGACGGTCGACCGATAGCAGATAAAAAATAAAGGCAATATATTTCAGGCGAAATCGGTCGACCGCGCCTATTTACGGTCGACCGTCTTTGCCTGAAAGACAGTCTGCAGAAACAGCCAGGAAAAAATTTTAAAATATTAATTAAATACAAGGATGATATAATTATACAAACAACATGTTTTAATCTTCAACTTATCAACCAAAATTACATATAAGACATTTTATTTTAATTTTTCATATATAATACAAAGTTTTAGAGATGTTGAAGCCGAATACCCAGTGACGGGTTCTGAACTTCATCCTCTTGATTCCTCTTGAATGAGTTGAGGTGCGCAATTGCCATCTCTAAGGTATTTGCTTTAAATATGAAAAATTTTTAAAATTAATTTTTAGTTTTTGAATTACGATGAGTACATAGATATATCATGAAGACTAGATATGTGGACATTCACAAAAGATATCAAACAAAAAAAATATGGCATATACACAATTGAGATAGAAATGTAACTCTACATTAGCATATGTCTATAGAGCACAAAATAAGCTAACACTTCTATACATTTGTATATATATCAAAAAATTAAACTTTTAAATGGAGAAGTTACCGAACATAGGCAATCTCCAAAATATAGGTGCCTCCATGATAGCGATGCAAGCTTGATGTGATCTTTGGGCTTTGTTGCATCCACCATCCGGGCACCGTTTCCCCCTACGTCTTGGAGGAAGTAGATCCACCTGTATCAACTAAAATAGGTGGGTCTTTGGTACCCAAATTTTCTTGGGTCCTATAGGGTTAGTACCAGGCGAACCCAAACATGTTTGTTATGAACATTATGCTTAGCAAAATAAAATTTTTCTAAATGGCCTTTGCGGCCACAATGCGTGCAAATGTAAATTCTACCACTACCATACATGTATGCATGTTTATGTGTGTGTGCATGTTTCCGTGCATGAGCATGGTGTGTATGTTTCCCTTGGGTTACTCCCTTAGGAAATCTAGATGCAAATTTATTAAGATCAAAAGCACACTTCTTTAAAGTGCTATCCAAATTTTCAACACGTTTTTGAATTTTCACAATTCATTTTTATTACAAGAAATCATAGGGGTTTTTCCTTATTAGCCAATTTATATTTACTAAAATCATTTTCAATTTTTCAAAAGCAATAGATAAAACATTCTTCTCATTAAGACAAGTATCAAATTTATTCTTAAAATATTATTTTCCTTTTTCAATTTTTATTATGAGATTGAGAGATCTCATATCTATGTTGTAGTTCTTCGAAAAATGTGCAAGTTCATCCATTGTAAGATCATCATCTTCTAAAGTGTTATCAAGGGTTACCTTAGAAGCATCCTCACCTTGTGCCATGAAGCACATATGAGCGGCGTCGTTCTCCTCTTCGGATTCCGACTCCGTGTCATCCCACGTTGCTACCATAGCCTTTTTCTTCTTTGGTGCATGCTTGGAGGTGGTTGCTTGGAGAGCGGGGCAATCCGCTATGAGATGTCCGATTTCTTGCAATGGAAGCAAGGACCGGGTTCTTCTCTCTTCTTTTCAAACCTTCCTTGAGGTTTCCCTCTTCGGAAGTTGCTTTGCCTCCCTTTCCTGTAAAACATTTTACCTACCTTCCGGGATAAGCATGGCAAAGTCCTCATCGCAATCCTCCGATGAGTCGTCCTCTTCAATAGTGGTTGGAGTGGCTTTGAAGGCGATTGTTTTCTTCTTGGGTGCCTCCCTTTCTTCTCTTACCTTCATCTCCATCTCATGGGTTTTGAGATTACCGATGAAGCCGGAGAAGTCCATCTCCTCCCGATCGTTAAGCTCTTTGAGAGTGGTCGCCTTGACTTCCCAAGCTTTGGGAAGAGCTCTAATGACCTTGCGAATCTTTTGGTCATTGTCGATCGTGTCACCTAGAGAAGATAAAGCATTAGTGATCTTGGTGAAACGAGTGAGCATGTCATCAATACTCTCACTTTCAAGCATATAAAAATTCTCATATTGAGAACGTAGCAAGTCAATCTTGGATCTCTTGACTTGTGATGTTCCCTCATGAGTCACAATTAAAACATTCCATACTTCATATGCAGATTTACAGTTAATAATGCGTGAGAGGTCATCTTCATTAAGGGCTTGGGTTAAAGTATATTGAGCCCTAGCATTAGCCTCATAGTCCTTGGTAGTGTCCTCGGACCATGATCTCTCATCGGTGAGAGGCTCTACAAATTCTTTAGTTATGGCCCTAGCTACCCTAACTCCTAGGGACTTAAGAAAGAGGTTCATCTTGACCTTCCAAATGGGGAAGTTCAAGCCATCAAATTTAGGTGGGGACTTGATGCTAGAAAAATCAAGTGAAGCCATAGATGAATAGTAAAATGCACAAAATATGAAGAATGCAACAAATAGTATAGCCAATAACAAGGATCTCCCTAAGGTGGTTAAACCAAATACTAGGGTTAGGCTCTGATACCAATTGAAATCACCTAGAGGGGGGGTGAATAGGTGATGGCTATATGTAAATGGCACAAATGCGGAATTTAAAAATTTAACTAACACAAATAGCTCAAATAAAAGACTTGCAATAAATAAAGCAATTTATAGTGCAAGAAAATAAAGGAGTTGAGTTTAGAGAGATTTGAGCAAACGCAAACACGCAGATAGGTTTCCGAGGTTCGAGCCACGCTCTACGTCCCCGCCTTCACACTTGAGGATTTCCACTATTGAAGATCCCACTGGACCACCAATACAAGGACACACTTGTCCTATCTCTCGTGATGCCGCAACACCACCCGAGCACACTAGCTCGCCTTGAGGCCGATGCCTCTACAACTTCACTCAATAAGAAAGTGATCACACTTGATCAAAAATCGCTCACTTGCACAATCCTAGAACCAATATGTAGATGAAGAATTATGGGATTGTGTAGTGCAAAAGCTAGAGAAAAGTAGAGGTAAAGACTTCAAATGGGTGTCTAGAAATTTTGGGCTTTTGGAGAGAAAATCTTTTCTAAATGAAAGCCTTTTGAAAACTTGTAAATCTTTTGAAAATCTCTTGTAAAATGATCTTAATTGTTATGTTATCATGTTGAAGTGATCTCCTATTTATAGGGGTCAAAAACACCTTCAGAGATCCGTTGGAATCAAATCCCAAAAGAAAATCTGTCAGAAAATAGAGCTGTTGGAGTCTGTCAGAAAATCTGACAGCATCCGGTCGACCGGGACGGTCGACCGCCAACGGTCAAAAATCAGACCGTTGGGGATCTACGGTCGACCGTCTCGGTCGACCCAAACAACCCGAGAGCACTGCACAGTGCTCGGTCGACCGAGACGGTCGACTGATACACATGCACAGAAATTGTGCGCGCCGGTCGACCGGGACAGTCGACCGGATTCTGTCAGTTCTGAAAAATCAGAACTTCCAGAAACCTGAAACAAGGGTTTTTGGATTTGGTCTTGGTTTTGAAGTTTTGTATCTTGAAAAACTTAGAGTGTAAGCCTATGTCACTACTCTAACAAGTTTGAAATATTTTTATAAAAACTTCTTTGATAAAACTTGTTTTTCCAAATAAATGTTTTTCCAAAAACTTAAACTATTTTCCGAAAAACTTAATCTAAACATGTTAACTTCTAAATTGAAAATAGAAATTAAAAATCCTTTTGAAGTCATGAACCAAATTAAAATGTGTGTGTAGGTGGTAATCCCATAACTCTACTTCTAACATCTAGGTTTTGACAAAATATCTAAAATGAAAAATACAAATACAAAGCTTGGTATTCTTCATAGTCTTGATCTTGACTTGGTCTTTTCTTCATTGTCTTGTTCCAAAGCTTCCTATTGTGCTTGGCTTGGGAATGCAAATTTTTGGCGAACTCCAAACTTGTGAGTCTTGATTGTGGAGCCATCAAATCAACCTGTTTTAACCTGAAATGCTTTTAAACAAATATTGTTAATACATAACTAGATATGGTTTGTTATCATCAAAATATCCATCAAGATATAGGGCTAATGGCCTTTGGCCAACAAATGTTGCATGACCCGGCGAGGCATAGTGATTGGTATCCAATATTGCATATTTTACATCATAACTCCCATGCATATTACAAATAAATATATGAATTTTAATCCTCTTCTCTACATATTTGCAGGTACACATTTAAGAGAGAGATTTTCAAATAATCACTTAATTACCACTAATTAAGTGATTAATCCAAGCTTAAGGATAAAGCCAAATCTAAACCCAGATCCAGAGAGATTCGCGCAACAAACAGAGAATCCAAGTAGTCCACGTGGCTAACCAACTCTCAACTGAACTGTACCAGAAAGATCTGGACCAACGGCCCAGATCTGGCCGCGATCCGCGGCATGGGCGCGGCAATCTTGGGCCGTTAGATCCCCGGATTTTGTGGCAACCACCTTATCTCCAGAAGCTTCTCAGTTCTCCTATAAATACTTCATTTGTACCTGCGAGAAAAACGGATCAGAGAGAGAGGATTAGTTCATTAGTTGTAATTTTTAGTTGTTTTTTTCTAGTTTTATTTCTTGTAGTCCCTCTTCTCTATCCCTAGATTTCATTACAAAAGAGAGTGATTGTGAGGGAGAGAGCTTGTGTAATCAAGGGTGACAACTTGAAGCTATGCAAGGATTGATCCATCCTCCATTCCTCTACTTGAGTTTGATTCTAGTTTCTTGCATTCTTTAATTGCTTTCCTTATTGCTTTGTTTACTTCTTGCAATTTACTTTCATGTCTTGTATTTTTCTAATGGCTTCTTGTAGCTAATTTTCATTCCATGTACTAGTTTACCACTAGCTTAGCCACTTCACTACTCATGGGTGATTGCTTTTGTTAATCTTGCAAGTGTATGATCTTCTCTTCTCCGATGGTTAAACCACCATCTTGCAAATGAGAAAGTAATTAGGTCAACATGTGAGAGGAATTCTAAGCCTATGGAGTGACAACATTAGGCAAAGCTTTCATTATCAAGGAGATTGGTAAGCTTTGGCAAGCTAGCAAGGTAATCTAGTCTTGGATCACTTTCTTTAAGTTTCTTATTCTTTTCTTGTGAATACAACATCCACATCACTTCTTGATTTCTTTTCCACTTCCACCATGAACATATCCATCTTCTTTTGGTTTCTTTTTCATTTGATTCACTAAGTTTATAAAACAAGAGAAGAATACTCGTTTGTTCACTTCACTACATACGTAAAGCTTCTACGCGAGCTCTCCCTGAGATCCGACTCGGTATAGTCCTATACTATAACGGAGACAAGAAAGGGTACATCAAATACATTTCTATACACATAATAAGTATACCTTTTCCGTCTAATCAAATTGGCGCCGTTGCCGGG
This sequence comes from Agave tequilana, assembly GCA_038442645.1. Lineage (NCBI taxonomy): Eukaryota > Viridiplantae > Streptophyta > Magnoliopsida > Asparagales > Asparagaceae > Agave > Agave tequilana. Next base: position 64,927 of record JAVJIF010027360.1, on the reverse strand, counting down.
GAGAGCGACGTTATTTTTGTTGTAAAGTGAAGTACTAAACGATTCTTCTTCTCTGTTTGCAGGTTACAGGTTAAGAAACAGGAAAATATACATTGCAGTCACATATAAGTGGACTTGGGCCTCTGCTCAAGAAAGCAGGGCCCAGGATCCCTCCAGAGTGCCGCGGATCCACAAGCTTTGCCGTGGAAACGCGGCACAATGGAGTGAACTCCTAACCAATTTTCTGCAGGGCTTCTGCTCTGCAAGATACAACTGCTTATATACTTGATTTCCTGTATACTTCACTGTATTCCTTTTAATTAATTCAACAGTAAAATTGGTTGATAATTGCTAAAAATTGTTTAGACACTTGCATTTTAGGCACGTGTCTCTTCAATTCTTTACTTTTACTGTTGAAGAGTGCTGGAGGCAAGGTACGTGTTTGCATTGCATATTAGACTAGGACAAACTCTTGCTTGATTTTCTTGCTTTGAGTGAATCCTTGTTATATTCTTGTACACTTGCACAATTCAATTCTAAGGGCATACCCGTAAATAAGATAAGGTGGGGAGTTCATTACCCTTTCCTTAGCCCGAAAATCATTTTCCCAAGCACTCACTAAACCAAGCCTAATTTAATAAAAAAAAGTAGACGTTGGCCCTAGGGACATCTCGGACTCATTTAGGAGATTATCCTAAGGGGGAAAAGTGTTGGAATTTAACTCTTGCAAAATCAGTGTCTAGGAAAGGGGTTGAGGGTCGAAAGCCCGAAGGTTGCTGGTTACTTAATTAAGGAACGTCTTCGGACGGAAAACCTCCCACCAACCTTACCCTTCCCTGGCTGATTAGCTTGTGGTTAGAGTCTACACTGAACCTCCCGTGGACGATCTATTTGTTAGGAGTCGTCTAGGTCTAAGTCTACCCTAACTTAGGTTAGAATTTTCTTTCTTTCTTTTGTTTGTTTGTTTGTTTGATTTTTGTTTGTGATTGTGTGATATGGCATTCAACAATTCTTTCTATCCTAATAATAATCCATATTTCACACCATCTCCTTATTCGGATAATTCCAACCCGGTGTTTTATAATATGCACCAACCACATACACCGGGTTGGCCTTATCCGAATCAATACGACCCATACACCCCATCTAACGATTATAATGTCCAAAATAATTTCAACTCTTCACCGAGTAATTGGGGATTCCAGTACCCCGAGTTAAATTCTCAAATTCCTTGTCCACCATATTCATCTTGTCCACAATATTCATTTCCTGAGTCCACTTCCTATACTCCTTTTTCTGAACCTCCATTTGAAGAAAAATCTGAGTTGCAAAGGAGTTTAGAAGCCAATTTACAGAGAGTCGAACAACAACTTCAAAAATCATTTGTCTCTCCAATTCCACAGTATTTTCAAGAGTCTTACTCAGTTCCACCTTTTCATCATGATCAACCATTTGCCATGGAAATGAGTAAAGATTTCTTGTGTGAGTCCACTCTTCCATCATCACACATTTTTGACTCACAATTTGACCATCACTTCCAAGACAACACTTCCTCTTTTCATCAAAATAATGAAATCATCGATTATGGAAAGATGCTAGAAGACATGACCCATGCTCAAAATGCTAGAAATCGTGACATAGATTTGATGATCCAATCTCTTCATTCTCATCCTATGTCTAATGTCACTAGCCACTCTGTTAAATCCAAAGAGTCATGTAGTCTTGGAAGTCCAGATTCAATTTCAGCACACTTACCTGAACTTGCCCACACTTCAGAACCAATTGACATTTTTGCAAGTTTTCTTTTTCTGAAATTGAACTAGAACATGAATTTGATCCTGAACTTTCACTTGATGATTCCAATCTACTTCCAGATTCAATCATGACTTCCATATCCTTACCTGATTTCAATTCATTTCCCAAGTCAAATTGGATCCATTTCCTATCCATTGTGAAATTGAATCACCAATCTTTTATGATGATCACATAGAACTTGGCCAATTCCATACTTCTGAAAATTCCATTGATAAATTGGCAAGTTCTCCACATTTAATTGAACTACATGAGGAATGTGATCTTGAACCTCAACTTAGTGATTCAATCCTTCTTCCTGATTCCATAATGACTCCGGTATCTTTACCTCACTTAATTCTTTCCCGGAGTCAACCTTGGATCCTTTCCCAATTCACAATGAAGTTGAATCACCCATCTTTGAGGATCATATTGCACTTGCCCAATTTTACACCTCTGAAGATTCCAGTGACATTCTGGCAAGTTCTCCATTTTGTGGAATTGAACTCAAATGTGACCTTGATTTTCTCGATCTCTTTACTTCTGAAACTGATTGTATAATTCTTAAGAAAGATGTTGACTTAACTTTTGAAGAATTGTACGGTGATGAGCTTGAATTTCTTAATATTGGAAGTAAAGAGATTTCACCTTTAGAAAGTCACATTCCATCATTGGAAAATGATTGTGGACTTGAGTTTTCATTTCTTGACTTGGACCCAATTTTTGAACTCACTTCGACTCCTGAACCATCACTTGACTTAAGTCACATTTCTGAGTCAGTAGTAGTTCCTGTCCTTTCTGAGTCCAAGTCAACTGTTCTATCATTTCATCTTCCATTTTTGGACAAGGATCTTGACAAATTTGATTCTGAAATTATTAGGAAAATCTTGAAATTAGATGGGGTCATGTACATAATAAAAATCTTCCATGCATACATCATTCTTGTGGGTCATATTCATGAAATTTTTGGTGGGTTCCTGAAAACTCAAAGAAAAGATGATTGGGCCATGTTCCGTGGACCAATCAGACCACCACCGGAACCACCACCTTAAGGTAATTTTTCCCTTCCCTCTCCATTTTCTTTCATGCATACATATATCATTATGCATTGAGGACAATGCATGAAATAAGTGTGGGGGAGGTTTACTAACATAGGATTTTCTATTTTCTTTTAGGTTTTTATTTTCTTTTAGATTTTATCTTTCTTGTAGATTTTCTATTTTCTTTTAGATTTTACTTTTAGTAAAATAAATAAAAAATAAAAAAATAAAAACTTTTTGAAATAAAAGACAAAGTTTTGATCTATTTTTAAGAAATTAAGATGTATCTTAGAGATTAAGAAAGCCTTAATTATGACATCTTAAACATAGTTGAAGTAATAGATCTTGTTTGAGATTATAGGATAAGTAAGTAAAATTGGTGAGATATTATTATCTGGAATTTTTTGCCTTAGATAATATGCACTTTACACTTACACATTTCTTGGGATGGAGACAAAGACCAAAAATGCCATATAAATAAAAAAAAAAAGAAAAAAAAGAAAAATATATATAAATAAAGCATCACCTATTAAGCTGGGAAATTGTGCCTCAAGAAGCATGATTACTCACGCCTAACGGTGATCTCACTTATTAAGCTGGATAATTGTGCCTCAAGAAGCATGATCATTCACGCCTAACGGTGATAAAAAATAATCCCCTTTAGTTTTGTGGCCTTTTTCACTCGAGACCTTAAACCCGAGGGATGTTTTCTCATCTGGTGCCCTAAAACCATCTGGTTTGGGAGTCATCGGTTAAAGGCTCGCTACATGGGTGAACTAGAAAGCCTAAGAAAACTAAGGGAAGAAAAAAGCAGAAAAGAAAAAAATATATATATATATAGATAAATAAATGGCTTGATGGTTGGAGTTGAAATCCCAGGAAATCTTCACTTACACGGTGTGCATACTATCTAGGTTTTATGAAAGATAAAATATTCAATCCAATTTTGAACTCTTACCTTAATTAAAACAAGATCTTGCATGGATACTAAGTTTAAGGAAGATTGATTATAGGTGGACTTATGACCTAGGATCACTTATATTTTTGCAAAATAGTTCGTAAACTTGTCTCTTATTCAAAATGCATTTTCAAAATACTAACATTTGTTTTCTTTCTTTATGGATTTTGTGGGTGTAATCCGCTGAAAACCCTCAGGAGACAACACTCCTCCTCTAGGGTAACCTAGAGGTTTAACGGCTTGTTGCACACGCTCAGTGCAATCGCGTCACCTGCGAAAGTGGTGTAATAAAATTGGTAGTTTAGATTTTCTTTCTTTGTTTTGCTCGGGACGAGCAAAAGAATAAGTGTGGGGGTGTGATTGGTATCCAATATTGCATATTTTACATCATAACTCCCATGCATATTACAAATAAATATATGAATTTTAATCCTCTTCTCTACATATTTGCAGGTACACATTTAAGAGAGAGATTTTCAAATAATCACTTAATTACCACTAATTAAGTGATTAATCCAAGCTTAAGGATAAAGCCAAATCTAAACCCAGATCCAGAGAGATTCGCGCAACAAACAGAGAATCCAAGTAGTCCACGTGGCTAACCAACTCTCAACTGAACTGTACCAGAAAGATCTGGACCAACGGCCCAGATCTGGCCGCGATCCGCGGCATGGGCGCGGCAATCTTGGGCCGTTAGATCCCCGGATTTTGTGGCAACCACCTTATCTCCAGAAGCTTCTCAGTTCTCCTATAAATACTTCATTTGTACCTGCGAGAAAAAACGGATCAGAGAAGAGAGGAGATTAGTTCATTAGTTGTAATTTTTAGTTGTTTTTTTCTAGTTTTATTTCTTGTAGTCCCTCTTCTCTATCCCTAGATTTCATTACAAAAGAGAGTGATTGTGAGGGAGAGAGCTTGTGTAATCAAGGGTGACAACTTGAAGCTATGCAAGGATTGATCCATCCTCCATTCTTCCACTTGAGTTTGATTCTAGTTTCTTGCATTCTTTAATTGCTTTCCTTATTGCTTTGTTTACTTCTTGCAATTTACTTTCATGTCTTGTATTTTTCTAATGGCTTCTTGTAGCTAATTTTCATTCCATGTACTAGTTTACCACTAGCTTAGCCACTTCACTACTCATGGGTGATTGCTTTTGTTAATCTTGCAAGTGTATGATCTTCTCTTCTCCGATGGTTAAACCACCATCTTGCAAATGAGAAAGTAATTAGGTCAACATGTGAGAGGAATTCTAAGCCTATGGAGTGACAACATTAGGCAAAGCTTTCATTATCAAGGAGATTGGTAAGCTTTGGCAAGCTAGCAAGGTAATCTAGTCTTGGATCACTTTCTTTAAGTTTCTTATTCTTTTCTTGTGAATACAACATCCACATCACTTCTTGATTTCTTTTCCACTTCCACCATGAACATATCCATCTTCTTTTGGTTTCTTTTTCATTTGATTCACTAAGTTTATAAAACAAGAGAAGAATACTCGTTTGTTCACTTCACTACATACGTAAAGCTTCTACGCGAGCTCTCCCTGAGATCCGACTCGGTATAGTCCTATACTATAACGGAGACAAGAAAGGGTACATCAAATACATTTCTATACACATAATAAGTATACCTTTTCCGTTTAATCACATAGTGCTTAACATGGACCCTGGATCTACCTGAACGCGGGTCAATTTAGATGATCCAATGTACCCTGTGAAGTATAGGGGTCGATCATGTTTCCCCTTAACCTGCATATCATAGGCCGTGAAAGTGATGTACGGAGCATTTTGGGAGGCATGGAGGCAATCCTCTACATCTTCTTCCTGTGGTCCAGCCGATATCTGGGTTATGAAAATCTCAGCATTAGTTAGTGCCTCTCTTAAAGCTTCTCTGGTTGACTTTGATAGCCTCAGGAGCTCGTAAAGAGTGATTCGAGCTGGGATAGTGGCTAGTTGAGTCAGGACGTCAAACAGTAAGGTATTGCAGATCCTTCCGCGTTGTCTTTTGAGAGAGCTTTAGAAAACTGAAGCTCTTTCTGCCTATCCAGGGTTGTTTCGTGGAGGGGTTGACTGACCCTGTAGCGGGTTTGGGAAAGTTGCTACCATTTCGTCATACTTTTTCAAATATGACTGGCCCGAACGAGTTTCTGTCACAAGTTGATTGGGTTCTGCAGTGAGAACTATTGTTTCCTCTTTTGAATCAGTTAGTGAGGGTACATCAGTTTCTGCTTCGCGAAAAGAAACAAACACCACATTGCAGGACGAAGCCTTCGCCTTGGCTTTGGACCTTCTGCTGGTAACAGTGGTCCATTGCTGGCTATCTACAAGGTCAGGATGAACCACATAATTTCCCCCTGAGGTGTGGGAACAGGTACAAGACCCTTCTCTCGCTAAGTGAGGGTCTATGTTGATCATTCTTAGTTCCCCTTTAGGGATGGGGACTGCTCCAGAGGGTGTTGGAGGTTGTCTTCCAAACTAGAGGAATAATATCATATTAGCCGTCACTTGCTTCTGCTATGGACGGAGTTTTAGTACCTCTGCATCAATCAGAGCTTGAAGGATGTCTTTGAAGACATAACAGCTCTTAGTGGGTGTCCCAGCATCCTATGATACAGGCGGTAGTTAGAATTATCGGTTTTACCGACTTCTTCAGGACGTCTAGCTTCAGGAAGCTTCAATCTGTTGCTCTTATTAAGTAATTTGAACAACAAGTCAACATGTTCGTCCTTGAAGGAATACTGCTTACTGACACGCGGCTGGCTTAAAGAGCCACTTTCCTTGACCGGTTGAGGCTTGATAGGGGATTTGACTTCTGTCATCAAGTTATCCTTCCTTTTTGTTTGAAGGGATGCGTCTGGCGCACGCCTCGTCGACCTTTCGGGTCTGGGCTTGTTTTCTTCTGCCCTAACCCTAGCGATAATTTCTTCAGCCTGTTCACCTTACTGGACCAATTGCTTCCAGATGCGGCTTTCAGCAACTCCTATTTGGGCGAGGAGCGGAGTTTGTAGATTGTGGCGCCATGTTTCCACCAAGGTGACCTGGGTCATACCGCTAGGACATCGGAGTGCTACATTTCGGAATCTTTCTACAAATTATGTGACGGACTCCCCTTTTCGCTGCTTTGTAGCCAAAGAGTAGGCATTGTGACCTCCAAGTCGTCTTCAAAGAAGCGTGTCAGGAAAAGCTTCTTCAAATCGGCCCCAATTTTTAATGGAGCCTTCTGGGAGCTTCATGAACCATTCAAAGGCAAGCCCTTTTAGGGTGCCAATGAATAAACGTGCCAAGATGGCATCGTTATCTACAACGTTCCCCGTATGAGACTTAAAGTAGTAGATATGTTGGTTCGGTGACCCTTTGCCGTCGAATGCTTGGAGGGTCGGAGCTTTGAACTTGGGAGGGTATGGAACAAGGTCCCACTCGGCCTGCTTCTTGGATGCCTTTCTGATTAGTAAAGGCCTCGAGATCTTGCTCTAATTGATTCATTCTTTTAGAATGAACCACTCCATGGTCCTGGTTATCTTTCTCTTTGGATGAGGATTTAGACGAGCCAGAAGTAGATTGCTTTTTCTGCTCAATGTGTACAGAAGATGTGCTTTCTCCCTCTTTTCGTTTGCCTTTAGACTTTTTAGAGGAAGCTTTATCGATTTACTTCTTTTTATTTTC
>JAVJIF010027360.1:0-52500 GCA_038442645.1 Agave tequilana | reverse complement strand
GATGGAAAGGTAAATGATAACGTAAATCTGTAAAATTTTATCTCTAACTAGTTTATAGTTAGTAGATCACATCCAACGGTTTGGATCTTACATATAGGTGGTGCATCAACTAAATCAAAGTGAGAGTATCGACATTCTTGATACTTTTAAAGTAGCCTAGCTTAACTCTCTCTCTCTTTATATATATATATATATATATATATATATATATATATAAGAGAGAGAGAGAGAGAGAAAAATGTATATCAGCCCGCGGGCTGAGAGTACTCTCTCAGCCTGCGGTGACGTGGCTCAATTTGTCACCTCACTGACTTGCGGCCCGCTTTTAGGGAGAAGTTAAATTACCAAATACCCCTTATGATAACTTTTCCTTATTGTTTATTATTATTTTTCCCCCTTTTATTTTGCCGCTCTTTATAGGATATAAATTACTTTTCGCCTTATTTTTTTACCTCTTTTTTGAAAGATCTAGTTTCTCCTTTTCAGCCTGGGATAAATTTTTTTTTGAAAATATAAATCTTTTCAGATCAATGTTTTCAGCCTGCGATAAAATTCTACTTTATAGTTTATTTTTTTTGTATATAATGTAGTCAGAGTCTTTGGTCGCATTGTACATTTAAACTGCGACCTTAGTCAAAGACTTTGGTCGCAGTGTACATGGTTAAATGCGACCAAGGTCGCAGTGTTGTTATTGATAAAGATGGCCAGCAACTGCAATCTAAGGTTGCATTACATGGACTGCGACTTTGGTCGCAGTACGTTAAGTAAGTGTTTTCCTTTAGATTAACATGCATAGCGACCAAGGTCGACACTGCTGTTTTGGTTTAAGACTGCCGCCAGCAACTGCGACCAAGGTCGCCGTGTTGTTGTTTTATTAAGTGTTGTTTGGATTAAGTCATTTTTTGAATCTAAATGAAAAATGAAAAGTTGTCTGTTGTCTGTTGCGACTTGGAGTCACTCCATGAGATGCGACCTGTCATAAAGATTTTATGAGATCTTTTTAACGTCAAGTCTACGTTGACGAACCCGCACCATTCGTTGTTTCCCGAAGCTGTTGTCCACGCGTCGGCTCTTCATTGGGTTTAGGCGTTAATGTCTTTTAATGCCAAACCGGCGCTGGCGGTTGGAGACCATTAAGGCCGACGGCTCTGATTAATGAACCATTAATTATGGTTATTATGGGCTGGCTATAAATAGGGCTCACACTCTCCCTTTAATAGCCCATAATTAGACTGTTTTCATTTGAGAGCAATTGCGAGAATTTCCGCCTTCTTCAGAGTCTCTAACAGGGGCCTGCCTCCATGGATGAAGATGACCCTATGCACGAAGATGACCCAGAGCTTGATTGTCCTTTTTCAGGTTCGCTGGGCCTCTGGGAGAATATTTTGGCCGGTGAACTTGATCGATGTTCGTCCACAAGGGAAGAAGTCATGGTCCTCGTCGTCCGCAAGAGAAGAAGTCATGGTCCTCGACGTCCACAGTTTTTTAATACATGAGGACCTCAATAACACCACTGCTCTTATTCAATAAGGGCTCTTTTGATGTTTAATCTTCTTTGTACTGCTATATTGTAACACTCAATCTTATTGTATAAGAGAGCGTTTTGTATCATTTTCACATGCCTGGAGATAAATGCCTGGATATAAATAAAAAGACCTCAATAACACTACTGCTCTTAGTCAACAATGGCTCTTTTTGATGTTTAGTTTTTTTTGTACTGCTATATTGTAACACTCAATCTTATTGTATAAGAGATCGTTTTGTATCATTTTCACATGCCTGGAGATAAATGCGTGGACATAAATAAAAAGCATATTTGTTTTTTAATAAACTACGACCTTTGGTCGCAGTCATGCATTGCAAACAAAACAACTTGGACCAGAGACGACACTGCGACCAAGGTCGCATAAGACTACAGTGCAAACAGAAACAACTGCGACCAGGGTCGACATTGCGACCAAAAACTGCGACTAAGCAACTGTTGGCCCAAGGTTACAATCACCCTTGTTTAGTGTGTTTTGATGATTACAAAACATATTAGTTATTTGTACTAATATTGCTTATTGTTTAAGTGTGTCTCAGGGTTCTAACTCTACTAAAAGGTTTACACCCTAAAAGAAAGTGTCTTGGACTCAAGTCAACTCAAAGTGGGCTCAAGACTCAAGTGTTGAAGACCTTGATGGTGAAAAGCCCCTTGAAGAGGTTGTAGTACTTAGAACCAATGTAAGAATAGAATGTTAAAGTTTGAGTGTTGGATATTGGCTCTAGGATACACACACACAAATTGGTTTTGTTAAAATGTGTGTTTTGTATTTAAGTTTTCATGTTTTAAATTAGGTTTCATGCCTTAAAAATATATTTGCATGACTCTATATTGTAACGCCCCGATTCCACGGATACGGGGGCGTCACTGCAACGTATATACGTAGGTCAGAAAGTGCCCCCACGTATATACGCTAAGCATAAAAGTACAAGCAAGGGATCAGAGTACAACACAAAGCGTGGTATACACACACATGCCAACATAAAAGTACATATACAAAGTCATCACAGGATATGATAAACTATACATATTACATATGTCCTTTATCACAACCAAGTCCAAAAGTAAAATATACAATAAAGATACAAAATGCTCACGAGAAGGGTGAAGATCCCGTGAGTCAAAAAGGAGTCTGGCACGACGGAAGTAGAGCTAGTCCGCCTGCTCACTAAGAAAGCTCGATCTACTGTGGACAGCTCCACTTCGATCCAAGCTTCAACCTGAACATACAAATCCAAGGGAGTCAGGACCTCCCAACAATGAACCGGCTATGTGCCAAGTGGCTAAGAGACAAGAATAGGGGTTAGAACACAAGAGTAGTATACAAGAACAGGTATAGCATAATCATGAAACAGGAAATGCAAGGTAAAGCTGATTTCAGGCAAAAGTGATTGTATATGCTTAAGTCACGGTCCCATGAGACTAATACATCGAGGGGATAATCCAAACAAGGAAACTCTCATATATATACCTTTGTCTCATGCCACAGAAATCCCAAGCATATAGAATCAGAGTTGCAAATCATATGACAGTCAAAACGGGAATATATAACAAGAATGATAAGAATCGTAACAAACATCAAAACAGGAATCATCACTGGAATCATGACATAACGAGTAGACTAGGAGTCATAACATAACAGGTCTCTATTATTATTATTACTCGTCTGACCCATATATCTAGGTATGTGCCCGGGTGTACATCCCATCACACATACATCCATATATAAGCTATCCGAGGTTTGTTAACGGAAGTAGATGGAGAACTGATAGAACTTCTTATAGTGGTTTCCATACACCTGGAACCGGCTTTGGAGGCCCAAAGTCCCCCTAACAGTATATCATAACACTTACCGCCAGTATATATATATACATATATATATATATATATATATACTTTTATATCCCATCACTATAAGCAAGGTATCATTCCGGCATCCATCACTTCCTCCCATACCCATACAAGTTGTAGCTTATTAAGAATTATCAGCTTACGGGGAACAAATGTACATAACAGTAATAGCCCTACAGATTCAAGAGGTGGCCCCCACAGATTCAAGGGGTGGCCCCCACCGTGTGGTGTGGCACTTTGTTCCGTGTGGCACTTTGTTCTGAGGGAGTGGATTCTAGAGGTGGCCCCCACCGAGTATGGTGTGGCACTTAGTTCCATAAAATAAGGCAGGGTTCCCGTAAACAAGATAATCATAAGGTCAAGTGTATCATGCTTGGTTTTAAAGGATAGCATGACAAGGTGGTGATATATCACAAGCAATAAAACATAACAATAGATTGATAATAGGCCGGGTCAGTCAAGACATAACAAGAGGTCTAGTAAAGTGGTGGCATGTCAGGTGATATACATGTGTTAAAGGAAAACATGTACTGACGTGTCTGGATCATAGCAAGGCAAGGGGAAACATAGAAGCAAACAGGGTTCAACGACCTCGAAGGGTCTGCCACGCATGGTATAAAATAAGGAAGCAATAATATCACGGCAAGGTACAAGTATAAGAATGAAACAAGCAGTTGCATGGCAATACATAAACCTGGGAATATGAAGTGACAAGAGATGATATACACCAATTAATAGATCATAAAGTACAAGCTATGAAGTATAAGTAGGAATAATATATAGTACATGTATCAAGGGTAAGATACATAGTTAAGAAGGAAATCACAATACCAGACAGCCATAAGTTAGTCGACTAGGTTGGAATAGTAGTCGACTAATAGAAGGGTTAGTCGACTAGGAAAATAGGGTGGTCGACTAATAATGTGTTCCAGAGAGTTTGGGTTTCTGTTTCAGGAAGAGTTAGTCGACTAGGTAAAAAGGGTAGTCGACTAACAGGGAACTACAAGTCGACTAACAGATACTTAAGTCGACTAAGTTTGAGATACAGAGAGTTGAGTTTATTTCAGGAGTCGACTAGGGGAATTCTAGTAGTCGACTAGGGATATCTAGTCGACTGGTAATAGGGACTAGTCGACTAAAACTGTGAAGTCAGAAAAGGCTACGTTTCAGCTAAGGGTTTCTAGTCGACTAGGTTCTAGGTCAAGTCGACTAATCATGGTCGAACACAGTGTACAGAACTGAATCTGGTGGTTGTGCTTGATAGTCTAAAAATGTGATTTTGAAGATGTAAATGTACAAGAATTGTAAATACAAGTATACTAGGAATTTGATGAGTCTTGGTGAGTAAAAATACTCACTAGGATTGGTTAGGTGAAGCTTTGTAGTCTTGAAAGGATCCCAAGGTGGAGATGATGGCCTCAATCCAAAAGTAGTTGTTGAAGTTGAAGTTGCTTGAGGTGGAGAAGATGATCTTGGTGTTGCTTTGGGAGTTGGTGGTTGAAGATGAAGACCTTGATGATGCCCTAGATGAAGCTCTTGAAGTTGGAGGTTGAGTTGAGATGGAGGAGGGATTTTGGTGAAGGGAAATTCTTTGTGGAAGTGAAGAAAAGAAAGGGAAATGTAAATGAATGGTTTATATATGATTTGGAATTTGTGAAGGAGGTGAAATTTAAGTAGATGAGAGGGGGTTTTTGCAAAGTGGAGGAGGAGATGGGTGTCCCTTCCCTTGGCCACTTGGCCGGCCATGGGAGAGAGAGAAAGAGATGGGCATTTAATGAGGAAGTAGGTGAGGAAGTGTGTGGAGTTAGAATTTTTGGAAAAGATTAGAATTTTGAAAAATGGAAAAACTTGTGGTTGTGGAGAAAAGAAATAAAGGAAAAGGAAAAAGAAAAGAAATATAAAGGAGAAGATATTTTCTCTTGAACTCAAATGAAATTGTTGAAAATACAGATACCCGGGTCCAAGTCAAGAATACGGAAAACAATTTGGGAAATACCGGAATCGTCCGAAATTCAAGTATCTCGGAACGACTCGCAAATTTACCCAAAAATCAATAATAATATATGAAGACTCATAGTGAAATCCTTTTTCAGAAATACTTTATAGTTTTAAAACTAAAAATCCCGGAATCAGTTACCTACCGACTCCGATGGAATTTTCATAAAATCGTAAAATCCTCAGAAAAAGAATGTAAGTAGAAAATAGGATTCTAAGGAATAATGCCTAAAGGACCATCATGAAATTCTAAACAGTTTGAGAATTAAAAATCCAGGAATCGGTCAGCGGCACTGGCCGACTCCGGTTTTGAAGAAATTCAATTTAATCCAAGAAAAATCCAGAAAATCACAGAAAATCTAATATATTGGAAAATAATATTTGAAACTGAAATCGGTCAAATCTAATCACCGGAAAGGCCAAATCGAATAATATACTATAATCGGGTCTTCGGTTCAGACTAGAGCTGACTCCGAATCCACGAATCCAATTCCAGGACAAAACAATCATACAAGGAATTCATAATACAGAATAAATACAGGAAAACAAATCGAAAAATACGATCGAAAATCTGAATACGCAACTAAGTACGTATTCCGGGAACGGGGTATTACAATCCACCCACCTTACAAAAAATTGCGTCCTCGCAATTTCATTAAGGGGTGAAATGAACACAAAGGGGACAAAGGCTGGAATAAAGGGCTCATAAAACCAAAACAGGGAATAAGATGAATACAGGAAGGATCAGGATGGAAAATGAAAGAATGACAAGAGAAAAACATTTAGAATGATAATCGACTCAAATGCAAGATATGGGGTAGGGGTTACCATGATATCCCTAAGGCTCCTGATCTGGATACTGGTCTTCACACTCTGCTGTATCGTCTGGCGCCTCTGCTGCCATGATGTAACCTTGGCCTCTACTCTGATCTGATCTAGTCCTCATTCCCCTATGCTGATGATCATACTGTTGGGGTGGAAATGGAACTCTTCGATCAACAGGATCTGGATTCCTCCTCAGTGGCGGTGCTGGAAGTGCTGGAGCTGGATGTGCTGGGGCTGGAAGAGCTGGTCTGATCGGTGCCACATGTCCAAACTTCCTGTGTGGGCAATCCCTTAGCATATGACTCCCTGACCCGCACACTAAACATAATCCCTTGGCCACTCGACAATCCCTCTTATAATGTCCGGGCCTGTGGCAGAAGTTGCATACAATCTGAGACAGAGGAGGTTGGAATGGTCTCTTCATCATCGGGCCATGGGTTGCCCTATCTGCATCTTCCTCATCCATCAACTCAAGAGGCCTCTTCTTGGCCTGGTTCCTCATCTGGTTTGCTTGCTTCTTCTCTAGTCCACGCTCCACTTCTCGAGCTATGGTGAGAACTTCTGAATAGGTCTTCAGCTGCTGGGGCATCAAGAAAACTTGTAGGTCCATCTGTAAGCCCTGCTGGAATCTGCTTGCCCGCTTCTCTTCATCCGTCACCATATACGGAGCAAAGCGGCTAAGTCGGAGAAATTCCGCGGCATACTCATCCACGGACTTCTCCCCTTGCTGAAGTCTGATGAACTGCTCCTCCATGTCTTTCTGAGCTGTGACAGGGAAGAATCTGCTGTAGAAACTCTTGGAGAACGTGTCCCAAGTGACAGGCTTCTCCAATCTTGCCTCCTCAGCTAGCCACCAAGTTCTAGCTATATCCTTCAATTGAATCTTGGCGACCCCCACTTGGTTTTCCTCTGGGACACGGGCTGCATTCAACAAGTCTGATGTGTCGGTCAACCATTGCTCAGCATCCAAGGGTTTCTCTTCACCCGTGAATATAGCTGGCTGCAGCCGTCTGAAATCTGATATATTCCCCGGCCTCTGTTCCTTAGGTGCTGCTATCTCTTGCCGGAGAAGCTCGGTCTGCTGCTGCTGGTTCTCCATCATCATCTGGATAACCCTCAATATATCCACATTCTCTCCCGCTGCTCCATTCGATGCTGGTCCAGAGTTGCTACGACCCGATCTTCTATCCATGCCTAGTTGATGAAGAATGACTGGAAAGTGATGGAAAAATGGAAGGATTTCAGGATATGAAGGAAGGAACCAAGAAGAACTAGATAATAAAGAAGGACTAGATGACTTTGTACATTGCAGTTGGCATTAGCAAATTACTAGAATTTGCCGCTTGATTGTACTATAGGTGGGAGAGCCTAAGCTCTGATACCAACCTGTAACGCCCCGATTCCACGGATACGGGGGCGTCACTGCAACGTATATACGTAGGTCAGAAAGTGCCCCCACGTATATACGCTAAGCATAAAAGTACAAGCAAGGGATCAGAGTACAACACAAAGCGTGGTATACACACACATGCCAACATAAAAGGTACATATACAAAGTCATCACAGGATATGATAAACTATACATATTACATATGTCCTTTATCACAACCAAGTCCAAAAGTAAAATATACAATAAAGATACAAAATGCTCACGAGAAGGGTGAAGATCCCGTGAGTCAAAAAGGAGTCTGGCACGACGGAAGTAGAGCTAGTCCGCCTGCTCACTAAGAAAGCTCGATCTACTGTGGACAGCTCCACTTCGATCCAAGCTTCAACCTGAACATACAAATCCAAGGGAGTCAGGACCTCCCAACAATGAACCGGCTATGTGCCAAGTGGCTAAGAGACAAGAATAGGGGTTAGAACACAAGAGTGGTATACAAGAACAGGTATAGCATAATCATGAAACAGGAAATGCAAGGTAAAGCTGATTTCAGGCAAAAGTGATTGTATATGCTTAAGTCACGGTCCCATGAGACTAATACATCGAGGGGATAATCCAAACAAGGAAACCCTCATATATATACCTTTGTCTCATGCCACAGAAATCCCAAGCATATAGAATCAGAGTTGCAAATCATATGACAGTCAAAACGGGAATATATAACAAGAATGATAAGAATCGTAACAAACATCAAAACAGGAATCATCACTGGAATCATGACATAACGAGTAGACTAGGAGTCATAACATAACAGGTCTCTATTATTATTATTACTCGTCTGACCCATATATCTAGGTATGTGCCCGGGTGTACATCCCATCACACATACATCCATATATAAGCTATCCGAGGTTTGTTAACGGAAGTAGATGGAGAACTGATAGAACTTCTTATAGTGGTTTCCATACACCTGGAACCGGCTTTGGAGGCCCAAAGTCCCCCTAACAGTAATATCATAACACTTACCGCCAGTATATATATATACATATATATATATATATACTTTTATATCCCATCACTATAAGCAAGGTATCATTCCGGCATCCATCACTTCCTCCCATACCCATACAAGTTGTAGCTTATTAAGAATTATCAGCTTACGGGGAACAAATGTACATAACAGTAATAGCCCTACAGATTCAAGAGGTGGCCCCCACAGATTCAAGGGGTGGCCCCCACCGTGTGGTGTGGCACTTTGTTCCGTGTGGCACTTTGTTCTGAGGGAGTGGATTCTAGAGGTGGCCCCCACCGAGTATGGTGTGGCACTTAGTTCCATAAAATAAGGCAGGGTTCCCGTAAACAAGATAATCATAAGGTCAAGTGTATCATGCTTGGTTTTAAAGGATAGCATGACAAGGTGGTGATATATCACAAGCAATAAAACATAACAATAGATTGATAATAGGCCGGGTCAGTCAAGACATAACAAGAGGTCTAGTAAAGTGGTGGCATGTCAGGTGATATACATGTGTTAAAGGAAAACATGTACTGACGTGTCTGGATCATAGCAAGGCAAGGGGAAACATAGAAGCAAACAGGGTTCAACGACCTCGAAGGGTCTGCCACGCATGGTATAAAATAAGGAAGCAATAATATCACGGCAAGGTACAAGTATAAGAATGAAACAAGCAGTTGCATGGCAATACATAAACCTGGGAATATGAAGTGACAAGAGATGATATACACCAATTAATAGATCATAAAGTACAAGCTATGAAGTATAAGTAGGAATAATATATAGTACATGTATCAAGGGTAAGATACATAGTCAAGAAGGAAATCACAATACCAGACAGCCATAAGTTAGTCGACTAGGTTGGAATAGTAGTCGACTAATAGAAGGGTTAGTCGACTAGGAAAATAGGGTGGTCGACTAATAATGTGTTCCAGAGAGTTTGGGTTTCTGTTTCAGGAAGAGTTAGTCGACTAGGTAAAAAGGGTAGTCGACTAACAGGGAACTACAAGTCGACTAACAGATACTTAAGTCGACTAAGTTTGAGATACAGAGAGTTGAGTTTATTTCAGGAGTCGACTAGGGGAATTCTAGTAGTCGACTAGGGATATCTAGTCGACTGGTAATAGGGACTAGTCGACTAAAACTGTGAAGTCAGAAAAGGCTACGTTTCAGCTAAGGGTTTCTAGTCGACTAGGTTCTAGGTCAAGTCGACTAATCATGGTCGAACACAGTGTACAGAACTGAATCTGGTGGTTGTGCTTGATAGTCTAAAAATGTGATTTTGAAGATGTAAATGTACAAGAATTGTAAATACAAGTATACTAGGAATTTGATGAGTCTTGGTGAGTAAAAATACTCACTAGGATTGGTTAGGTGAAGCTTTGTAGTCTTGAAAGGATCCCAAGGTGCAGATGATGGCCTCAATCCAAAAGTAGTTGTTGAAGTTGAAGTTGCTTGAGGTGGAGAAGATGATCTTGGTGTTGCTTTGGAGTTGGTGGTTGAAGATGAAGACCTTGATGATGCCCTAGATGAAGCTCTTGAAGTTGGAGGTTGAGTTGAGATGGAGGAGGGATTTTGGTGAAGGGAAATTCTTTGTGGAAGTGAAGAAAAGAAAGGGAAATGTAAAGGAATGGTTTATATATGATTTGGAATTTGTGAAGGAGGTGAAATTTAAGTAGATGAGAGGGGGGTTTTTGCAAAGTGGAGGAGGAGATGGGTGTCCCTTCCCTTGGCCACTTGGCCGGCCATGGGAGAGAGAGAAAGAGATGGGCATTTAATGAGGAAGTAGGTGAGGAAGTGTGTGGAGTTGGAATTTTTGGAAAAGATTAGAATTTTGAAAAATGGAAAAACTTGTGGTTGTGGAGAAAAGAAATAAAGGAAAAGGAAAAAGAAAAGAAATATAAAGGAGAAGATATTTTCTCTTGAACTCAAATGAAATTGTTGAAAATACAGATACCGGGTGCAAGTCAAGAATACGGAAAACAATTTGGGAAATACCGGAATCGTCCGAAATTCAAGTATCTCGGAACGACTCGCAAATTTACCCAAAAATCAATAATAATATATGAAGACTCATAGTGAAATCCTTTTTCAGAAATACTTTATAGTTTTAAAACTAAAAATCCCGGAATCAGTTACCTACCGACTCCGATGGAATTTTCATAAAATCGTAAAATCCTCAGAAAAAGAATGTAAGTAGAAAATAGGATTCTAAGGAATAATGCCTAAAGGACCATCATGAAATTCAAACAGTTTGAGAATTAAAAATCCAGGAATCGGTCAGCGGCACTGGCCGACTCCGGTTTTGAAGAAATTCAATTTAATCCAAGAAAAATCCAGAAAATCACAGAAAATCTAATATATTGGAAAATAATATTTGAAACTGAAATCGGTCAAATCTAATCACCGGAAAGGCCAAATCGAATAATATACTATAATCGGGTCTTCGGTTCAGACTAGAGCTGACTCCGAATCCACGAATCCAATTCCAGGACAAAACAATCATACAAGGAATTCATAATACAGAATAAATACAGGAAAACAAATCGAAAAATACGATCGAAAATCTGAATACGCAACTAAGTACGTATTCCGAAAACGGGGTATTACATATATTTTACAAAAATAAATACCATGTTTAGATCTTGTTTATTTATCCCTACTAGCATATTACTTAAGTTTCCTTAAAGTCAAAAATTATTTTGCAAAATTTTCAAAGTCAAAAATAAAAATACACTGTTTTTCCTGTTTCAGGCTGACCGGCCGATCGGTCGGTCGACCGGCCACTGTGCCTGGACGAGCACGTCTGTGCACGTCCTACGGTCGACCGAGCGGTCGACCGTCTGAGAGCAGGAGTGCTCTCGGGTTTTCTGGGTCGACCGTCCGGTCGACCGCTAGAGGAAGACTGAGAGCAGGATTGTTCTCGGGTTTTCTGGGTCGACCGGCCGGTCGACCGCCAGAAGACCCGAGCCAACGGCTCTTTGACCAGCTGAGCTGGCGGTCGACTGGCCCGGTCGACCGCCAAGCCTGCTGCTGCCCAACGGCTCTTTCCTCTTTTGTGCAATTCTGAAATCTGTTTTTTGATCTGTTTTTTGGCAGACTTTTACAGGGTTTTTCAGTTCTTTTTCAGAGCAAATAAGCTCTAAATAAATTGTTTTAAACCTATTTTTCTCCCTATAAATAGAGGAGAAGACTCTCTTACTAAACACCAAGAAAAATCCTCAAGTTTTCAAAGTTTTCAAAAGAGAAAAGAAAACTGTTTAAGCTCTCCATTTCCAATTATTTCTTGAGCTAGTTTTCAGTTGTGTTCCCTTGCAAAAATCATCTCTACAACTGAGTTTTTCTCACTACACTTCATAGAGCCAAAATCCTTTACTCATTCTATAGGAAGTTGTAAAAGAGTAAGAGTGTTGTAAAAGAGTTTGGTGATCTTGTTGTGATCACTCTTGTTCTTGTTCCTCTTCTTGTTCTTGTGGAGACACCTCTTCGGTAGAGGTTATTGTACTTGGTGGAGCTTGGCGCTCGGGTCTTCGGTAGACCGTTGTAATCGTCCTCGGTGGATAGTGGAAACCCTTCACGGAGGTGAAGGCGGGGAGTAGAGCGGTGGCTCGAACCTCGAAACAAACATCTTGTGTTTGCGATTGCCTTGTGTCCATTCTTGCTTTAAATTTCTATTGCACTATATTGCTTTCTATTACTTGCTTGTGATCTTGTTTCTTCCTTTGTGCTATTATTTCAAGCTTGTGATACTTGTGATATATTGTGTGCATCTCACCATTCATCCATCATACTTTGCTTTGTTCGATCAATTCTCATACAACAAGGTTGCATTGCGCACCTCTAACCCATTCAAGGGGAATTGGGAGGAAGGAGTTCAGAACCTCTCACGGGGTATTCGGCTCTTAGTCTTGTTTTGAGAGATCGTTGCATCATTCATCATACTTAGTTTTAAAAGATTGTTAGATTAGTAATAACACCTATTCACCCCCCCACTAGGTGTTTTTTCAATTGGTATCAGAGCTTGGACTCTAGGATTTGGCTTAACAACCTTAGAGAGATCCTAATTTTGCTAATCATTTCATTCATATTCACTTAGTAAAAATGGCCGATGGAATTAAAACCCCTCCTAAGTTTGATGAACTTAACTTTCCCATATGGAAAGTTAAGATGACCGTTTTCTTGCAATCTCTAGGTAGTCGAGTTGCAAAGGCCGTGACCAAACCCTTTAGTGCACCCCCCGGTGATGAATCCACTTGGTCCGAAATAGAGACCAAAGAATTTGATGCCAATGCTAGGGCTCACTATGCACTACTTCAAGCCCTTAATGATGATGACATAGCTAGAGTTATTCATTGCAAGTCCGCATATGAAATTTGGACACATTTGCTAGTCACACATGAAGGGACCTCACAAGTGAAGAGGGCTAAGATTGACCTTCTTCGGTCCCAATATGAGAATTTTTACATGCAAGAAAATGAAACCATAGATGATATGGTTACAAGATTTACAAAGATCACTAATGGACTTTCTTCTCTAGGTGATGCTATCGACAACGATCAAAGAGTAAGAAAGATCATCCGGGCTCTTCCTCCTTCATGGGAAGTAAAAGCAACAACCTTGAAGGAACTCAATGACAAGGAGGAGATGGAGCTAATTGGTCTCATTGGGAACCTCAAAACCCATG
The DNA here is from genome assembly GCA_038442645.1 of Agave tequilana. Taxonomy (NCBI): domain Eukaryota; kingdom Viridiplantae; phylum Streptophyta; class Magnoliopsida; order Asparagales; family Asparagaceae; genus Agave; species Agave tequilana. The sequence goes on along the minus strand of JAVJIF010027360.1, from coordinate 39,203 downwards.
AGATGGAGAGGAAGTGAGGGAGGACATGGCTCCTTCCAAGAAGAAGACAATAGCATTCAAAAGCCAATCCACACACTCCGACGAAGATGATGGAGAAGAAGAAGATGACGAAGATCTCTCACTTCTTGTGAAGAACGTCCGGAGGATGTACAACAAGGCTAAATTTCAAGGAAGAAGGAGATGGCAAGGAGGTAAAGAAGAAAGGAAGATTATTTGCTTCAATTGTCAAAGGCCGGGACACAATGTGGCGGAGTGTCCGGATAAAGTGAAGCCCTCCACCTCAAAGAAGCCTCACAAGAAGAAGGCTATGAAAGCTACATGGGATTCCGAGAGCGAATCCGAGGAGGAGATTGATACCGCCAACATGTGCTTCATGGCTAATGAAAGCACAAGTAAGGTAACCCCTTCCACTTCTCCTAATGATGAACTTTCCATGGATGAACTAGGAGAAGCTTTTGTAGAATTATCACATAATTATGATTCCCTAAAGAAAAAGTATTTAAAAATGAAAAGGAAAATGAATCTCTTAATCTTCAAGTCTTTACTATTTCTAAAGAAAAAGGTGAATTACTTTCCACTCTTGTTTCCACTCAAAAGATTTTGACAAGTATAAGATTTCTTGTAAAGGCAAGTCCCCACTAGTTGATTCTAATGAGATTACCATGCTTAAAGAAAGAATAGACTCATTAGGAATTGTTTTGAAAAATTGTGAGTTTGATAAGAAGAAGATAGAGGCTATGTTTCCTGAGAAACAAGCCCCTAAGAAAAATGTTCACCATGTTAATGCTCATGTTCATACCACACAACCTTTACATCGTGGCAAACCCCCAAAGCATGCTCACATTTCACACACTCATCATGCCTTCATGTATGGAAGAGTGTTCTCATGTTCACATTGTGGGCGGAAAGGACACTTAGCCAATTTTTGCTATGATAGACTAAGTGCATCTTATCATAATGTATGGGTTCGAAACACTAACTTTCAAGGACCCAAGAAAGTTTGGGTACCAAAGTCAACAATTTTGTTAAATGATATAGGTACCTTCCAAAGCCCAACGACGTAGAGGATTGTGGTATCTTGATAGTGGTTGCTCAAGGCACATGACTTGGGACATCAACAACTTTGCAACCCTATCAAGATACCATGAAGGTGGCACCGTCACCTTCGGAGATGATGCCAAGGGTAAAATCATCGGTATTGGTAATGTAAAACTCGGCACATCCCCTTTAATTGAAAATGTAGTTTTAGTTGATGGACTCAAGCATAACCTCTTGAGTGTTAGTCAACTTTGTGATAAAGGTTTTGATGTTGTTTTTGATCATATAGCTTGTAAAGTAATTGATAGAATTTCTAATACTTGTGTATTTTCCGATTTTCGTGAAAGTAATGTTTATATGATAGATATGTCTAATATGTCTTGTAATATTACTTGTTTAAAAGCCCTCGATGATGACTCTTGGTTGTGGCATAGAAGATTAGGCCATATTTCATTTGACCACATATCTAGGTTAAACACAAAGGAAATGGTGAAAGGTATTCCTTGTTTGAGTTTTGAAAAGGACCGAGTTTGTGACGCATGTCAATTTGGGAAACAAACTAAGTCTTCTTTCAAGTCAATTAAGGATATCATGACATCACGTCCTTTGGAGTTAATCCATATGGATCTATTTGGCCCTACACAAACCAAAAGTATAAGTAGGAATAGATTTGCATTTGTTTTGGTTGATGATTTTTCACGGTTTACTTGGGTTTTCTTTCTTGAACACAAAAATCAAGTATTTTCATATTTCCAAACTTTTAAGAAAAGAGTTGAAAAAGAAAAAGAGTCTTCAATTTTAAGAATAAGAAGTGATAGAGGAGGTGAGTTCATTAACCTACCCTTTACCACTTTTTGTGAAGAACATGGAATTAAGCATGAACTTTCTTGTCCTAGAACTCCACAACAAAATGGAGTAGTTGAACGGAAAAATCGAACTTTACAAGAGATGGCTAGGACAATGCTAAGTGAATATGGTCTACCACATTATTTGTGGGCCGAGGCCGTAAATACATCATGCTATATATCAAATCGTGTTTTCTTGTGTAAAAATACTTCAAAGACTTCTTTTGAAATGTACTTTTCTAGAAAACCAAATGTTTCATATTTCAAGGTTTTGGATGTAAATGTTTTGTTTTAAATACAAAAGATAATTTAGGAAAATTTGATGCTAAAGCTTATGAGGCAATTTTTGTTGGGTATTCTAATACAAGTAAGGCTTATAGAATCTTCAATAAATCATCTTTGACTATTGAGGAATCTATACATGTTAAGTTTGAAGAATCTAACTTGTTTGTTAAGAATGTTGTAGAAATAGATGCTTTGGATGAAGGCTTGGAGAAAGTGACCTTGGAGGATACTACTACTATGGGAGACAAGCCAAAGGATGATGAAGGAAGTGAAGCTAAAGTAGAAGAGGCTCAAGGAAATGAAAATCAAACAAATGGAGTGGAGCCTACTCAACAACTTCCAAAGGGTTGGAGATACAATCCTCATCATCCCAAGGACCTCGTCATAGGTGAAGTATCAAAAGGGGTAACCACTCGCTCTAAACTTCATGATTATTGTGGACATTATGCATTTATTTCTCATGTTGAACCCAAGAACGTCCTCGAAGTCGAGGCCGATTCATATTGGTTGCTAGCCATGCAAGAGGAGCTCAATCAATTTGAGCGCAACCAAGTTTGGCACCTTGTTCCTAGGCCCCACGATAGACCAACAATTGGTACTAAGTGGATCTTTAAGAACAAGTTGGATGAATCGGGTAACGTTGTTAGGAATAAAGCTAGGTTAGTTGCCCAAGGTTACACTCAAATCGAAGGAATCGATTTTGAAGAAACCTTTGCACCCGTAGCACGGCTTGAAGCCATACGGATGACACTAGCATTTGCCTCATATAAAGATTTTAAATTGTTTCAAATGGATGTTAAAAGTGCTTTTCTAAATGGTTTTATTGAAGAGGAGGTGTATGTTGAACAACCCCCCGGTTTGTTGATCCTACACATCCGGACTTTGTATTTAAATTAGATAAAGCTCTTTATGGTTTAAAACAAGCCCCTAGGGCTTGGTATGAAAGACTTTCTTCATTTTTGATTTCAAATGGTTTTAAGAAAGGTAAAATTGACACAACTTTGTTTACAAAACATGTAGAAAAAGATATTCTTATTGTGCAAATTTATGTTGATGACATTATTTTTGGTTCTACTAATGAATCTCTTTGCCAAGCTTTTGAATCATGCATGAAGGATGAATTTGAAATGTCTATGATGGGGGAGCTCAACTATTTCCTTGGACTCCAAATCAAGCAAAGGACGGATGGGATCTTCATCAATCAAGCCAAGTACACAAAGGAACTCATCAAAAGATTCGGGCTTGAAGGATCTAAAGTGAGCAAAACTCCCATGGCAACAACTACCAAGCTTGATAAGGATGAACAAGGTAAAAGTGTAGACATTAAAGTTTATCGTAGCATGATAGGTAGTTTATTGTATTTGACGGTTAGTAGGCCGGATATCATGTTTTCCGTTTGTCTTTGTGCTCGTTTTCAATCATGTCCTAAGGAGTCTCATTTAGTAGCGGTAAAACACATAATTAAATACCTTAAGGGCACTATTGAAATGGGTTTGTGGTATCCGAAAACCGGACTATTTGATATGAAGAGTTTTTCGGATGCCGACTATGCGGGTTGTAGGGTAGATAGGAAGAGCACAAGTGGAACATGTCAATTCCTAGGTAATTGTTTTGTATCTTGGTCTTCCAAAAAGCAAAATTCGGTAGCCCTTTCAACCGCCGAGGCGGAGTATGTTGCGGCCGGAGCTTGTTGTGCACAAGTTCTTTGGATGAAACATACTCTCCTTGACTATGATTTACACTTTGATCATGTTAAAATATTTTGTGATAATACTAGTACTATTCACATGACAAAGAATGCAAATCAACATAGTAAAACCAAACACATTGACATTAGGTATCACTTTCTTAGAGATCATTATGAGAAAGGTGATATTGATATTGATTATGTTTCTACCGATTTTCAACTTGCCGATATTTTTACTAAACCTCTAGATTATGCTAGGTTTTCATTTATTTGTGGTGAGTTGAATGTTTGCATTATGGATTCTTAAAGAAAAATTTCTTCTATTTTGTTTGTTTAACCCTTTTTGATGTATGACAAAAAGGGGGAGGAAAAAATATGAGTTTGTTTGATTGTTTTGGTTGTTTATTGTGTATATCTTGATGCATTTGAGTTTTTGATAAAACTATGTGTTTTGCATTTAAGTTTTTGACAAAACTATGTGTTTTCAATGCCTTATGTATTTAGCTCTTCATTAACATTTTTTTTGATACATAGCATTATTTGAGGGGAGCTTTCCATGCTCTTCTTCCATTTTTGTTTAAATAACCTATATGTTTTGTCATCATCAAAGGGGGAGATTGTTGGCCCAAGGTTACAATCACCCTTGTTTAGTGTGTTTTGATGATTACAAAACATATTAGTTATTTGAACTAATATTGCTTATTGTTTAAGTGTGTTTCAGGGTTCTAACTCTACTAAAAGGTTTACACCCTAAAAGAAAGTGTTTTGGACTCAAGTTAACTCAAAGTGGGCTCAAGACTCAAGTGTTGAAGATCTTGATGGTGAAAAGCCCCCTTGAAGAGCTTGTAGTACTTAGAACCAATGTAAGAATAGAATGTTAAAGTTTGAGTGTTGGATATTGGCTCTAGGATACACACACACAAATTGGTTTTGTTAAAATGTGTGTTTTGTATTTAAGTTTTCATGTTTTAAATTAGGTTTCATGCCTTAAAAATATATTTGCATGACTCTATATTTTACAAAAATAAATACCATGTTTAGATCTTGTTTATTTATCCCTACTAGCATATTACTTAAGTTTCCTTAAAGTCAAAAATTATTTTGCAAAATTTTTCAAAGTCAAAAATAAAAATACACTGTTTTTCCTGTTTCAGGCTGACCGGCCGACCGGCCCGGTCGACCGGCCACTGTGCCTGGACGTGCACGTCTGTGCACGTCCTACGATCGACCGAGCAGTCGACCGTCTGAGAGCAGGAGTGCTCTCGGGTTTTCTGGGTCGACCGTCCGGTCGACCGCTAGAGGAAGACTGAGAGCAGGATTGTTCTCGGGTTTTCTGGGTCGACCGGCCGGTCGACCGCCAGAAGACCCGAGCCAACGGCTCTTTGACCAGCTGAGCTGGCGGTCGACCGGCCCGGTCGACCGCCAAGCCTGCTGCTGCCCAACGGCTCTTTCCTCTTTTGTGCAATTCTGAAATCTGTTTTTTGATCTGTTTTTTGGCAGACTTTTACAGGGTTTTTCAGTTCTTTTTCAGAGCAAATAAGCTCTAAATAAATTGTTTTAAACCTATTTTTCTCCCTATAAATAGAGGAGAAGACTCTCTTACTAAACACCAAGAAAAATCCTCAAGTTTTCAAAAGAGAAAAGAAAAGTGTTTAAGCTCTCCATTTCTAATTCTTTCTTGAGCTAGTTTTCAGTTGTGTTCCCTTGCAAAAATCATCTCTACAACTGAGTTTTTCTCACTACACTTCATAGAGCCAAAAATCCTTTACTCATTCTATAGGAAGTTGTAAAAGAGTGAGAGTGTTGTAAAAGAGTTTGGTGATCTTGTTGTGATCACTCTTGTTCTTGTTCCTCTTCTTGTTCTTGTGGAGACACCTCTTCGGTAGAGGTTATTGTACTTGGTGGAGCTCGGTGCTCGGGTCTTCGGTAGACCGTTGTAATCTTCCTCGGTGGATAGTGGAAACCCTTCACGGAGGTGAAGGCGGGGAGTAGAGCGGTGGCTCGAACCTCGAAACAAACATCTTGTGTTTGCGATTGCCTTGTGTCCATTCTTGCTTTAAATTTCTATTGCACTATATTGCTTTCTATTACTTGCTTGTGATCTTGTTTCTTCCTTTGTGCTATTATTTCAAGCTTGTGATATATTGTGTGCATCTCACCATTCATCCATCATACTTTGCTTTGTTCGATCAATTCTCATACAACAAGGTTGCATTGCTCACCTCTAACCCATTCAAGGGGAATTGGGAGGAAGGAGTTCAGAACCTCTCACGAGGTATTCGGCTCTTAGTCTTGTTTTGAGAGATCGTTGCATCATTCATCATACTTAGTTTTAAAAAGATTGTTAGATTAGCAATAACACCTATTCACCCCCCTCTAGGTGTTTTTTTCAGCAACTGCTGCGGTGACGTGTCACCTCATCGCAGTGTTGTTGTTGATTAAGACTAAAGACCAGCAACTGCGACCAAGATTGCAGATTATTTTTTTAAGACTGCGGCCATCAACTGCGACCAAGGTCGCAGTGTTGTTGTTGATTATTTATAAAGACCACCAACTGCGACCAAGGTCGCAGTGATGTTGTTGATTAAGAGTAAAGACCAGCAACTGCGACCAAGGTCGATGTGTATTTTATTAAGACTAAACACCAACAACTGCGATCAAGGTTGCAGTTTATTTTATTAAGACTACGGTCAGAAACTGCGACCAAGGTAGCAGTGTTGTTGTTGATTAAGACTAAAGTCCAGCAACTGCGACCAGGTCGCAGTGTATTTATTAAGTCTGCGTCCATGGTCGCAGTATTTCAACCAATACATAGTAGTAAAAAATGTAATTCACACAATTAACTTTAGAAAACAGATTTATATATATTTAAAAAGAAAAACAAAATACAATTTTTTAACTTCTAATCGTTGTCATCACCATCGTAATCAGATTCGTCGTCAAGGGTCATGCTTTCGTCTTCTGTCTCTTCCTCCTCTTCAGGTACAGTCTCATCGTCGCTTTCTTCCTCTTCATGTTTGTGTTTTGGTTCATCAATGAACTCCCAGAAAGGGTCGTCTGTATCAAGCTCAGATTCTGACCCGTAGCGAGACATTGTTTCAGAACTAAACATAAAATCATCATTTGATGATTGGCTTCTTTCCGGTGAAGACGGTGGGGATGGTGAAGACATTGTTTGAATGTATTGGCTTCTTTCCGGTGAAGACGGTGGTGATGGTGAAGACATTTTTTGAATGTATTTTCCGAACAGTGAGAGTAACGAGTTTGAGCAAAAATAACTTAGTATGTTTTTAATCCTTTGCTCATGACCCTTTATATTTTTAATCCCGGAATTCCAAAAGGTTTAAGCTCTCGGACCACGTGAATATCTCTCAAATATATTTTCTATCTTTTTCCAAAAATTGTATACTTCCTAGGTGACTGTTCAGTTATCCAAAACAGTTTAAAAGTTAATACACTATAATTTTAAATTACTTTGAACTCCAAAACAGTTCATTATTGCGACCATAGTCGCATTGGGAACTGATAAATGATTAAGTAACTGCGACCATAAATTGTCAACTGTTAGTCATCAAATATTTGTCCTTCGTATAATTTCTGAATGTTGTCTGATACTCCTATGAACAATTAAATTGGTTTTTTTATATATATTATGCGACCATGGGACTGCGACTATGATCGCAGTACTGTGACTAAGGTCGCTGTGTTTAAGAACAGCGGATATGTAATTAAAAAGAGCTTTATAAGTTAATACAGTGAGAAAGAGACCTTACAAAAAAAGAGAATTAAAAGCTTTTTAAAAGAAGACAAATTTGGTTGAATATCAGAAGATCAGGAAATCCTAATCCTCGTCATTATCACCATCATAAGCAGATTCGTCGTCTTCATTCTCCTGGTCTTCCTCTTCATCAGTTATTTCCTCAACATCTTCCTGTTTTGAGATTTATTTTTTTCACCGATAAACTCCCAGAATGGATCGTCTATATCAAGCTCTTCGTCTGACCTGCTGCGAGAAAGCGAGCCTACAGCATCAGAGGTCATGCTTTCATCAAGCATGTCTCCGTCAAGTGGCAGAGGAATAATGTCTTCCTCACTAACCCACATGAAAACTTTATCATCCTCATGAATAGGAGGATCAGTTAATACATTATTTGATGTAGTTAGATAGTCAAAAGGGGTGAAGTCCAGACTGATATCAGATTCACTAGAATATCCTGAGGAAAAAGGACCGGTGGGGGAACGATTGAAGTTGAAATCTACGTGATCAGAGGAAGAAGGTGGGGAAGACATGATTCAAGAATGAATTTTTTTTAAAAAGTTTTGTAATCAAATTGAAAAGGTAGAGCAAAAATATAGTTTGTAGGTATGAGATAATATATTAGTTACAAGCATTATATAAAGATAAATATTGTGGAAGAACATAAATAGTAACAATAATTGTTACAGGGGACGGTTGAGTATGGTTTAATACGTGAAGTACAAATTAACTTTTTATAGAATTGTTTGCTTATATCTTTAGATTACGTATGATGCACATCTTTCCTTTCTCGGAGATTAACATTAGTGCGTCTCTTTTTTCTAGACTGTTTTTGTATCACGGTAGATATAATATTAATTACTTCTTTTACATAAGGCATGAGAAAGAAGATTGCGAATTTGGTCGCAGTACCGAAGGAGGTCGCATTGCTATACGATAGGATTTTTTGTTTGGTATTCTTTATTCTGTATTAAGTCTGCGACCATGGAATGTTTTTTTACTTTTCAATGCTAGAAGTCGCAGTCGTCATATAAAAGGGGTATTTTTGTCAATTTGTTTCACGATTGTTTAGGCGGGATTTTTTGATTTTTTTGGCGCCCACACTCTGCGACCGATGTGTGGCCTATATTCAGCCACGTCCCGCAGGCTGAGAAACTCTCTCAGCCTGCAGGCTGAGGTACAGTAAGCCCATATATATATATATATATATATATATATATATATATATATATATATATATATATATATATATATATATATATATATATATATGAGAAAAGTATTCCTAGTAAGTCTCCTTATATGTGTGTGTACACACACATGCACAGATATACATAAACATACGCACACATATACATACACACAATAGACATATATATATATTTGGATACTTTAAAAAAAACATATTTTTTTTAGTGCTTTATGGTTTTAAAAGTTGTTGAACGATGATTTTAAAGAATCTAATTCATTATTTGGCTTGAAAATTTTATCAAGTCAAAGTAAGAAATACAACTATGTATCTAAACAAGACATTCACGAAATTTCAAATTTCTATTCACAATAAAAATTTCTGAAATCATGATTTTAATTGATTTTCTTACATTCTAGTCTATTCAAATACTCATCTAAGAGATATCATGAATTATAGTTTTCAAATTTAACATATCTCACATATTTTCCTAATTTTATTGGACATCCGACTACAGCTTTAAATAATTTGCTATTTACGCGTAAGCATGCACAAGCACTCACCACCGACACCCTGCGCGCATTCTAAAAGGGAAAAAAAAAAAACTCAAGTACTGCCAAATGAGAAGTTTATTAGATAAAAATCTCAGTCATTTCACCTGCTGTGCATTACCGAAGCTACTTTTCACTTTCTTCTCTTGTGAGAGATGGTGAGGTTGATCTCTATTTGCAATGGACAAGGGGATTTTTGAACTAAATTTGTAGGTAGAGTACACAATAGTTCGACTTCGCAGCATACGGAGGCCAGTAGGCTCGACTAACAATTCGTGAAGACTCACTCGTGGCATACAAAGGCTACACGTAGAGGTTACTAGTAGTTGTACGGAACCTTTTGTTGTGATTCATAAGTGTACGCTAAGTTTTTTATTCTCTCTTCTTCATGAGGGTTTCTTTCTTCCGTTATGATGCAGTTATTTTTCCCACTCGAGCCTCTGATGTAAGCTGACAAGTGTTTGTCTAAAAATAAAAATATTCAAAAAAAAAAAAACCAATCATTTCTTGTTCTAGGCACCGAGCTTTGAAGCCAATGGAAAATTATATATCGATACGACGCTTGCATTTTGTTCGAGCTAATGCCCTGTGAGAAAACAAGGACACGGTTTGGAAGGTACTGTGCTGGTGTTTGTTCTTTTTGTTTGTTTTTGTCTGAACTAATTTTGTTTGCACTTCTTTGTGAATTTTGCTTGGTAAACTTTGATACCATATATACACATCTTGAAATATTTGATTTTGGGTGTGTGTGTGAATTCAGGGAATGAGGTCAAATCCTCTCCAATTTGGAAAACAACACTTCGAAAAGGTACATGGACCTGTAAGCATTCTCACAATGTTGTACCCACGCAAGTTGATGTAGATCTGATCGGATCAACGCTTCATATTAATAGATTAATCAGAAGATATATAACAAGAGGGGAACCCTCGCAAGGACGTAATCAAGACATATAAAATGAAATATTTTCTTGATTTTGATCTTGCCCTTCTGCTGCGTCTGCGAACCGATCAGGCCAAATCATGCTGGCGTGTATCAATCTTGATACATGTTCCTGGTCCCCAGGTCGTAGGTGTTGAATATCCTCCTGCTGAGGTCGACGCTGAACTGATCGACAGGGAACTGATTCTCGTATTTCTTGTGACTGAGAATGCAGTGGTAGACGTGCTTGGTGGCGTTGCCGAGGTTGTACACGTAGGTGTCTCGAATGAGGGGCTCCATGGCGTTGGTGAACCTGTCGATGCACGCCTTCATCTCCTTCAGGGCCACCGCGTAGTCGTTCTTGCACCCTTCCAGGTAGCTCAGCCTCGACCGGTCGCCGCCGGCCGACTTGGCCCTGTCGATGTCGTCCATGCCGGCGATGATGTGATCCCGGGCCTGCACGAACATGCCCAGGGCCAGGTCGTAGTCCGTCTGGTAGGTCCCTGAGGTGACCATGGCGAGGCAGAGGTCGGGAAAGCTGCTGTTCCGGCACTCGTCCTCGTGGTTTACCGCGCCCGCTGCGTGGGCCGCCGCCAGGAGGACGGCCACGGCCACGGCCACGGCGGCGGCCGCCAGGGAATTCCAGGTCGAGGAGGAGGAGGAGGACGCAGCGGCGGCCATCTCTTGGGTTGTGGTGGGTTTTGATTTTTAGTTTTGAAATTTTGGAGAGAATAATAGTAATAATTTAGGCAGGAGGGAGGCTTGCGTACCGCTGGGGTGCAGGGCCTGCCCTGCTCGTGCATTTGGGACGGGGGAGTTTATACTGATTTCCCGGGAAGGAATGGAGCGGGGAGGGGCGGTGAGGAGTTTACGTTCATGTGGGGCCCACCTTGTTTTTCTCTCCCGCCAATGTTGGATTTGGGTTCATAAATAACAATCGTCCACTATTAATGTTTAAATGATTATTATTCTCTCTTAAATGCAGCTACAAATTATTACCTTTCCGGAAACAATAGAATCGTTATATTTGATTGACAAGCAATAAATTTTGGTTTTGCTTCATGTGTATGAGCCATACATATATTACATATATATAATAAGAGAATCAATCACACATTAACATATAAATTGAACCTCTTATAATATGTTATGTGTATTGGCCTCACACACATATTATAAGAGATTATAAGAATTTCAATCCACGTGTCAACGCGAGATTGACCCTCTTATTGTTCACACACATGAACCGAATCCATAAACTTAGAACTTTGAAAAGATTAAACATTTAGCAGCACAAATGTGCTCTGAACTTAAGACAAAAATCATTATCCCATTTTGACGAGTCAATCTTATTCCCTAGTCGTCTTGCATAAAGGGACGAGAGGTTGGCTCCAGATCCTGGTTAAAACTTAAAGATCCCTATGTCATTTTTGTGTGTGGCTAAAATAGACCTAAACATAGTTAGCATAGCCCAACCAATTTGATGATTGATATGAATCTAACACTCTCGGTCAGAGATGCTTCACACTTTGATTATAGAAAACTTAAAAGTAAATATGACAAGTCATGGCTTGGTAATTATGAAGATAATTCTTGTACTAGTAATTCATGTTTTTCACTCAAGGATGATGACCAATGAAATTGCGCTTGGTGGATTTGGTATCAGTTGAGATTTCCAACGACAGAGCGATGAATTAGGCAAACATCAATATGAGTGGGGGATCTACAACCAATGATTGATGAGAGGAAGATACCGATGATTGATGAAGGAAGATCATGACAGTACATTAGTAAGAAGCCGAATAAGACTATGGCGGTTAGGTGAAGACGGTTAGTCTCAAGGAGAAGATGGATCATAGTCAGTGCTCGATGGAAGACCATGTTGTGCAACAATGTTTGTTTAAGGCCGATAAGATCATGGCAAGACTTTGGCAAATAACCTCAAGATCGGCGATAGGCGTAACAGCTAGGAAGGCGTCACAAATCAGGTATTGACTGGTGGCGACGTGATGCAAAGGGGAGTACGGAGCCCAAGTTTGAAAGATGCAGGAATAAAAGTGTGGAATGACATGATTGGTGCATGCAGGATTTACATCTTCATAGCTTGGAAGGGATACTACTTCAAGACATGATTCATCTGTGAAGTGCATGATGAGAACAACAGAGTATCTTCAGGTTGTGTGGCTCACCATATTCGAGTCAAAGTGAAAATTGTTGGGGCTGTATCTGTAACCGGTATGGCACTCGGGCGTGCTTTGTACCCAATGAGTCTTTTGAGCCGGGATCACTTAGTAGTGTGGCCTACCTCTAAGTTATGAGTAGTGTTAGGATTTTCTTGTAGCAATGTATATAAACTCTCATAGGTTACATGAGAGGTGGTTGTGTAGGTGATGTGAATTAATGAGATGAGAGGGAAAGGTTGAGGCGAGAGAGAATCTTGATTCTCTTGTACTATCATGATTATTCTTTTCTTATAGTGGATTTTGCATCGATGATGCCCGTGGATGTAGGCCAGGTTTGGTTGAACCAGTTAAATCTTATGACTTCTTCTTGATGTGCTGTTTTCTCATCTTGTGTGTGTTTAGTTGGAAAATTGAAGCGTGTAAAAAAAAATTTCTTTGATATGAAAACAAAGTTACAACGAATCAAAAACTCCAATTATAAAAGAGGGGAGAATATCTAGATCTCTTTTTTTTTTAGGGTTGGGTTCTTGATGTGGTGATGGATAGTGATTCTTTTTCTCTGCTGATCGGCTGAACGACAAGCTTCTCTACGGGGTCTGCTTCGGGGTGCTCTCTAAAAAGTAATCAGAAAAGAACTCCATTTTTGACACATTAAGTATTTAGAGTCTACTGATTTCTCCTTCTCTCTCTCTCTCTCTGAACCTTTGAGGTTGAAAAAAAAAGAAGTTTTAGCTTGAGAATTCTCAGCTCAGTGTCTCAGCAAAAAGCCCCCTCATGTTCATAGCTCTTAAGGCTATTTATAGGGGGTCCTAGGGGTACAATTATCTCCCAGAATCCCTCCATAATAGGGATTAACTCCCACATTATGTGGTGAGTTAATTGACCGAGTAATGAGGGTCAGTTACAATAGAAACGCGAGTCTCCTGCTGGACTCAGGCCTCGCGCTGTTGTGTAGACATGACGCTCACAGTCTTCTCATAGCCGCGTTGAAGTCAAAACGCGAAGCTCACAGGCCCGCATTGAAATTGAGACGCGGAGTTGGTCAGACCCGCGTTTGAAGAGAGACGCGGAGTTGCTCAGATCCGCGTTTGAAGTGAAATACGGAGTTGCTCAGACCCGCGTTTTGAAGTCCACATTTACCCATGGGCGCGAGGTTCGCATTTTAGTTGAAATGCGATTTTCGTGTTGAAGTAAGACCGTGTCTGAGGACTTGTCTCTTAATGATTTTTAGACAGCCTACAGAACCCCCTCCAAAAGTTTCAAAACTCCGAGGTTGACTAGGACAGATTTTGAAATACTTTGGACTTCAAGTTGATTTCGGCCTCCTGGAAATCTTTTAAGATGCCCTGGACTTGATCTTTTCTGGATTTCGGTCTTCATTAGTGCACTATTGGACTGTTTGAAGCTTCCAAGAAAGATCGTCACAAATGTCTTAGAAACTCAGTCTAGCACTTGTATGAGCTTCAGTTTGTTTGTCGGTATTCTATTGAATCGGTGAAGTTATCGAATACTTTTTTAAGTGTATTATTGAACTGATTGTAGAAACAGGGACATACGTTTTGTATGGGAGAAAGTGAAAGTACACCTAGATGGGGGGTGAATAGGTGTACGACTAATCTAATGAACAAAATGCGGAATTTAAAAACTTAATTGCAACAACACTTCATGCAACCAACGAGTGTAGCTGAATTCCCGGTGAAGGGCTCTGGACTAACTCCTCTTGATTCCTCTGAATAAGAGTTGAGGCGCTATATGAAGCTCTCGTGGTTAAGCACAAGTGAGTCACACACAAACAAGCCAAGCATATAATGAATGAGCAATATGAAATGATGCAAGGCACAAAGTAAAGAGAGTTAGAGAGTCAATGGATCAAACACTAACACACGGATATATTTCGAGGTTCGAGCACCCAGCTCTACGTCCCCGCCTTCACACAGAAGGATTTCCACTAACTTGTCCACACAGGACTCCCACACAGGGAACCTCCACTGAGGATTTAGGGCAATACAATAACCGGGAGTACACAACTCCTTTCTTTACAAACACAACCTCTACACTTAGAGGTTAGGCACAAAGCCACCACAAAACTCAATCAACCTCACAAATGAGGGATGAGCACAAAGCCAACAACCAATCAACCTCTCACTAGAGGGATAGGGCACAAAGCCACCACTCCAAAATCAACCTCTACACAAGAGGGATAACACAAAGTAGGAGGGTTTACAACTTAGTGATCAAAAGACCACAAACCGATTCTTTCTCACAAAATAGAGATCCTAATAGATAGGATAGAATAATAAGCTCAAGTGTGAGAAAAACCAAAGGAATAGAAAATAAATACTCAAAGAAAATCCTTGGGAAAAACTAGAAATAAGGATGAAGAAGTTGAACCAAAAACACTTTTCCCAAAATCACTTTTCTTTGGTTTTCCAAACCCTAGAAAAACACCAAATCAAATGTAAACTTTAAAGCCTAAAACTTCTTTTTGATTGCTGCAAAAACTCTAGTAAGATCAGAAAATAAGCTCTCCAAAAACTTGTTCAAAACTATTAAGAGAAAACCCAATTTATAGCCTATTTGAAAAACTAGCCGTTGGCAGCCAATTATGGTCAGATTTGACCATCCGGTCGACCGGCCAACGGTCAAAATTTGACCGTTGCCAACCTCCGGTCAACCGTCCTTACCCGAGAGTAAGGAGCCTTCAGTCGGTCGACCGGCCCAAGGGGCTGGCTGCGTGCACGTCCTTGTGCACGTCCGATCGACCGGCTCCTGGTCCGGTCGACCGGTCAGTCGACCTCCAGAGCCTGGCAGGGCTGTTAAGGGATTAGAAAACTAAGTTTTTAATTACCAAATAAATCCCATAAAATCTCTAAAAATCCAGAAAAATAATTTCAGTATAATACTTTAATATACAAACATGTGTAAAAAATTTCAACACATATTTTAAACAATTTGAACCATTTTTGTGACTTAGAAATTTTGCCGAAAACCAAATTCCGTATTTTCAAAAACTTAGATTTTTGAATTGAAAATTCGTTTTGTCCAAAACTCATCCAAATGCAAAAACATGATATGAAAAAATATTTAGGCATGTAGTATATGGATATAATCCAATATACATGAATGATATATATATATCAATGTTTTTGACATTAAATTCGAAAATAAGTTTTGTTAAAATACCAAACCACCAAACTCATGAAATAGACTATCAAACTAAGTTTGTTTAAATAGTTGAAGCATGCATGTATATAGAACAAATCTAATGTACATTAAACCATGTAAACTTATTGATTCTATCTATTCATGAAAACCAAGATCGATTAAACCAAAAACCAGAAACCAATATCCAAAACATGAAACGTGTGTGTGTTATGAACTTGAGCATATCACACTATCTAATCTTTAATAAATGGATCAAACATAAACTAAACTATGTACCGAGGTCTTCTTAGAGAGCGTCGTCTCTAAGTCGACTCGATCCAAACCGTGATCCACTGAGCTTGACTCAACGAGTGCTAGATATGAACTTTGACGCTCGGGGTTCTTGAATCACCATGTGAAAGCTTCAAAACACCTTTGTTGAAGCAAATCACCTACTAACATCTTTGTTAAATATCTGAAACTCAATATCACAAGATTATTAGTAAACATAACTACATGAGTTAATCATCATCAAAACTAGAGTGGAAGGCCTCTGGGCCAATAATCTCCCCCTTTTTGATGATGACAAAACTCATGGAGTTATATATGCATGGATTAAAGTTAAGCTTCAAAGAAGCTCCCCCTTAACTCATGCATAGCAATAAACAATAAATATGTGCAATGAAGATTAAACATGAATATGCATAGACATGCATAAAACAATGAAATGAACATGCTTTTGATACCAAATAAAAAACATGCTCTTGATACCAAACATGAAATGCATCAATCATGCATAAAACAAGCTCTTGATACCAAAATAAATTATTTCTTCTTCTCATAAACATGTTCTTTTAAATAATGTTCTTGATATCAATAAAAAAACAAACTATATTTCTAGATACTAGTAATCATGCTCTTGATACCAATATCAACAAAACATAAAACAAAATCTTTTGATACCAATATAAAAACATGCATATAAAACATGCATATAAACTCAAATACTTCTCCCTTTTTATCAATCATCAACAAAGGGTCAAAGAAAACAATAAAACATGTTCTTCCCCTTTTTGTCCGAAACAAAAAAAATACTTCAAGGGGTGAAATCAAAACAAATATTATGATACCAATTAAAACATATATCAATATAGCGCATCATGATACCAAAAGTAAGTGAACACATAGGTAAAATAATAAAAATTTGAGAAATGCCAATTGAAAGTAAATGAGGTATTGAAAAACAAAACTTTATTACCAATTGTAAGTAAACAAATAAAAAATCTTGATATCAATTGTAAAAATTAGTACCAATTGAAAATATTATAAACCTTTTGATATCAATTTGAAAAATATAAACCAATTGTAAGATATTTTTCATTTACCACTTGTAAGTATTTTCCATTTTGAGCATATAATATCAAATTAAAATCAATATTAATTTTTCTATCATTCTTCATCATAAAGTGTAGGAGTAGAATACCAAAGGTAACAAAATACCAATTGAAAGATGAAATATGAATTTTCTCCCCCTTTATGAAATACCAAACAAAATGATGCATAAGCTTGTATTAGGATACAAATTGAAAACTAATCAATTAAAATATGATATTTATTGAAGTAATCAAGCTTAGCATAACCAAAATTTGTGCTCAAAGATATAGAGATATAGTAAGCACAATTAAAACATATATATATATATATATATATGTATGAAAAAATTTAATACCAATCGAGATTGATACTATTTGAAGAGTAAGCATACATATATAAAAACATATATATGAGTATACAAAAAGATTGTCAATATTGGTACCAATTGAAACGATCCAATGATACCAATTGAAAACATAATATGATCAAGTGTATAACTCATATTACCTACCACCCATTTCATGCACATGTTTAAAAAGATTTTCAATAATAAGCATACAAGGTATGGTCGCTCACCCAACCGTCCTTAAATGGGTAGAGGTTTTCAAAAATAAGTTTGAAAATATAGTATGTTTGAAAACTCTACCATAATGAAGAATACAAACTAGTTATATGAAAAATTTATAAAACTAGTACGAAATCCTTCAAGTAAGGAATAAAACAAAATTATATTTCATGAAAAATATGTAGATCACATGATTACCAAACAGTCAATGGTCTATAAAGCACAAATTGTACTCATGAAAACAAAATCATGAGATAACATTAAATAAAGTGAGTGTACAAGTATAACGTGAAATACAAAGTCATGAAATTAGGCAATCGAGCTCAATAAGAAATTCCTTAAAACATGAAACACAAGAAAGTCATCAAAACTATAATCCTTCAAGGTATATGTATGTCATGTATAAACTAAAGTATACATATATATCCAAACATAACGAGTCCACAAAAGTATATGCATGAAGGCAAGTGGCTCAAGGATGTATATGTATAACTATTAGTTTAGACAAGATGGACATATACATGAAGTTAAAATATAAACATGAAAAACATGGATAAAATGGGAATACAAGTGAAATGTATGAATCATCAAAATTAGACTATACTAGTACATCTAATGGGTACAAATGAGCGTTCAAGCACAAACATAATGGTCTATTTGTGTCTCACTAGTTGTACAAGTATATACCTAAGTTTTAATAAAAACTAACATCTAAACAATTAATTAAAACATGAAGCATAGAAAACAAAATTCATAAACATCTATATGATCATTATGTACATGCACATGCATAGATCTAGGACATACACATTAGTTAAAACAAATGTGAGAACACAAAGATATAAATCCATATTAAACATGGGTGTCTCAAATAACTAATCATGCATGTGATAGGACTAATAAACATGGCATATGACATAATGAACATTAAAACAATACATGCTATAAATGAATGATCTAAAAGCATGCAAACATAATGAGGAGTGAGAGATAGTTACCAAAACCATGAGGGCAACTCTTCATGTCTCCAAAACAAGGTGGTTCTCCCACCATACTCCCCTTGAAATGATGCATCCAAATAGTCCTCTTTTAAGCTCGGAACGCATCCACCTCAAGGCACCATCGCTCTCACGTCATGCGAGAGTCCACATCTACATCAAATAGCATAGGGGTGGTCTTTGGTACCCACACTCTTTGGGTCCATGGGGGTTAGTTCCTTTCCTAACCCAAACAAACTTAGATGCTAAATTTACATCATGTATCTTATCATAGCAAAATTTAGTAAGGTGGCCCTTACGTCCACAATGTGTATAAGTGTACACATGAGCATACATAGTGTTGTGTGCATGAATGTGCGAAGCATGTATATGCTGTGTATGGTGTGCATGCATAGAAGGAACTTGTTTCTTTCGAAATATAGATTCCAAATGTGTATGGTTCATGGCACAATGGCTCAAAGTGGAGCCCAAACAATCAGCACTCTTCTTAAACATAGATATATCATTTTCAATAATAGAAGAGGTGCATGCAATAGGTAAGCTAGGATGTGAAGTGATTGAGGCAAAACCTGCACACAAAATACGAGATTATAGAACTTAAGAAAGAATATGTGCAAGTGCTCAATTCTTCCGCTATAGCAAGTGGCTATGCGGGTCGTGATCCACAAGGAGGGTTTGCGATGGAAGCTTTACGGTTCTTTATTGAAATCTTATTGAAAACCAAACGATAGTTCGTCTCCGTTTTTAAGGTTAAGAAAAAGAAAAGGAAAGTTAAAGGTTAAAGTTAAGAAGAAAGCGAGAGATGAAGAAGGTGGACAAATCAGAAAACAAGAAAAACGACTATGTATAATGAAGTGGAAAGAAGAATGAAAATGATTTGGAAGAAGTGGTTGGTGATCTAAACTAAGAAAGAAAAGAAAGAAAGAAAAGTGTAGAAATACTTACCTAGGTTGATTGATGACTTACTTGGAAACCTTTTTGCAAGTTCTACCTTTTTGCTTTGGAGGCGTTCAACGCATAGATCATAAACTCGAGCTCGGTCCCCGTGCACATTATATCGTCAAGCATAAGAAGAACGAAGTGATGCGGATCTTGGAAGAGGAGAACGTCTTCATGAACTATCGCTGGCTCTCACGTAGCTTAGTTATACTTTCTTTGGAATTCACTTGTACACTCAACAAATACAACCAAGGTAAAGTAGAAGAGGAATACGAAACAAAAGAAAATACAAACATAAAAAGAACTTTTACCTTTATTAATTGCAGAGACAATGGAAGAAAGGAGGAGGGTACATCGTCGGTGTCACTCTCAACTTCAGCCTCTCTCTCTTACTTACATGAATCCTCTTCTACCCTAAGTTACATACAAATTACATAACAAGAAAAGAAAAACCTAAACTACAAAGAATTAAAACTAGGCTAAATTCTAATCTGCATTGACGTCCCATTTCAGCACAACAATTGCCCTTTTATAGGCCAAAAACCCAACAACCAGAATCCCGGGGAGGTCGGGGGAGTTCACGCTCCCCCTAACTCCCCAAGATTGCCGCGGAAACGCGGCCCAAGCCGCGTGTCCGCGGCCAGGGTGTGGCCAGATGGCCACACCCTGTTGGTGGGTCTCTCCGGGGGTTTCTTCTGGCTTTATCCTTTGTTGGTTTTATCGTTTGAGCTCCGGATTCTGAAGAAATAACCTTGGATTCTTGGCTTTAACCGATCGATTCTGAGAGGATTCTTCTCAACCGGTTTCAACCTCATGATTTTGCCCTGATTTTATGAGTGCGAATTAATTCTGATTTAATTCAGAATTCTGGTGGGCTTTTGGGCTTATTTCTCTTCATCTCCTTAAGGATTGGGCCTGCAAATAAATCAAACAAATAATTAGGACAATGCAGGCTTTTATTCTAAAATAAGTATGAAAATGTGACATTAAATATGCAACATTAGTGACCAATCACACCCCCATACCTATCTTTTGCTCGTCCTCGAGCAAAACAACTAAACTATACTAAGGATTATTAGACCACTTTCGCAGGTCGCGCGATTGCACTGAGCATGTGCAACAAACCGTTAAACCTCTAGGTTTCCCCTAGAGGACGAGTTTTGTCTCGTGAGAGTTTTCAGTGGATTGCACCCACAAAATCCATAAAGAAAGAGAAATAAAGAGTTAGTATTTTCGAAAAGCATTTTGAAAGAGAAAAATATTTGAAATATGATTGTAAGATCTAAGCAATCTATAAGTTATAAGAAAACCGAATTTTTCATTCCTAAACTTAGTCTCTATTCAAAAATTTGTTATCAATCAAAGTAAGGAGTCAAATTGTACTTCTCATCTAGTCTATTAGTTTACCCTAAGTCATATGCACCTTGTGAATGTGAAAATTTTGACTAAGGGTTCATTAACTCTAACTCTTATGCCTTATTTATTTATATATACTTTTTCTTTTTTTCTTTTTTTTGGGTGGTATTATTCCTTAGTTCTATTAGGCTTTCTAATCTGCCCATGTAACGAGCCTTTAATCGATGACTCCCAAACCAAACGGTCTTAGGGCACCAGGTGAGAAAACACCCCAAGGACTTAAGGACTCGAGCAAACAAGGCCACAAAACTAAGGATTTTATTATATGAACCTCTTTTAGGCGTGAATACTTATGCTTTATTAGGCACAAATACCCAGCTTAATCAGAGGATTTTTCTTTTCAAACTTATCTAATCATCTTTCGCATAAATACTAAGGCTTGCTTAGGCCAAAGCACCTAGCTAATCAATAATTAGACTTGTTTTTTTTTATTAAACTCATCTAATTATCTTTTGCATAAATACTAAGGCTTTCTTAGGCCAAAGCACCTAGCTAATCAATAATTAGATTTGTTTATATATATATATTTTTTATAAGGCATAAGAATCTTTGTTTTTGAACCCTAAGTGTGTAAGTGTATGAAGTGTGCATATTTCATCAAGGTAAAGATCAAGACCAAATTACTTTGACAAATTATCTTCCTAACTCTAAAACTCAAACAAATAATCTTATTTCGACCAAGTATAAGAAATCCTAATTTGGATTTCCTATTCCTTAAAATTAACTTAATTTCTTACAAAAATAAGTCAAAATATTTTTTCTATTTTTCAAAAAGTTTTTAAAAGTAAAGAAAAATGTTAATTTTTTTTTATTTTAAAGAAAAAGAAAAGTTATGTTAGACCCTCCCCCACACCTATCTCATGCATTGTCCTCAATGTATGAATTAATGCATAGATGCATGAAAAAGAAGAAAGGGAAGGAAAATGGTTACCTTAAGGTGGTGGTTCCGGTGGTGGTCTGATTGGTCCACGAAATATGGCCCAATCAACTTTTCTTGGGTCTCGGAGGAACCCACCAGAAATTACTTTAATATAACCCACTAAAAAGATGTATCCATAAAGGATCTTTATTAAATATTTTACCCCATCTAATTTCCATATTTCATAATTGATTTCGGAGTCAAATTTATCAACCACCTCGTCCCAGAATGGAGTATGAAATGATAGAATGATTGACTTGGACTCATGAAGGATAGGAACTAATACCGACTCAGGAAGGTGACTTAAGTCAAGTAAAGGTTCAGTAGTCGAAATTGGTTCAAGAAGCGGGTCCAAGTCAAGAAGTTGAAACTCAAGTCCACATGTATTTTCTAACAATGGGATGTGACCTAATTTGGGTGATTCCAGTTCAGGAATAATAGGTGGAGGAATCAAAACTGACTCTAAGATATTACTCAAGTTTGGTAACACAACAGGAGTCAATATTGATTCAGAAAGTTGAACTGGATCACAGATTTGGGAATCTAGGTCACATATCTCATTGAGTTCAATATCAAAAAATTGAGAACTTGCCAATTTGTCAATAGGATCTTCAAAAGTGTATAGTTGGTCAAGTTCAACATGATCCTCAAAGATAGGTGATTCAATTTCTTTATGAATTGGTACAGGATCCAATGTTGACTCCGGGAAAAGATTGAAGTCAGGTGAAGATACCGGAGTCATAATCGAATCAGAAAATAGAATTGAATCAATAAGTTGGGGTTCAGGATCATAATCATTTTCAAGTTCTATTTCAGGAAAAGGAAAACTAGCCAAACTATCAATATCATTTGGAGTTTGGGTAAGTTCACATGGTTGTTCTGAAATGGAATCTTGATTTCCAAAACTACATAACTCTTCGGCTCTAACAGAATAGTTAGTGACATCAGGACGGTTGGAACGTAGAGATTCGACCATCATATCTATGTCACGATTACGAGTGTTTTGAGCCTGAGTCATGGCTTCAAGCATCTTTTCATAGTTGATAGGTTCATTGTTTTGATGAAAAGATGAAGAATTGTCTTGGAAGTGGTAGTGAATTTGTGAGTCCATCAGATTTTGGGATTTGTGTTTGGACTCACGCATACTCATTTCCATAATTGATGGTTTCCTATTTTGGACGGGTGGAACTGAGTATGAATCTTGAACATAATGTGGACTAGGTGGAGAAGAAGGACAAGGTGGTTGGAAATTATGCTCGGGGGAGGTGAATCCCCACTGACTCGGTGAAGAGTTGAATTCATTATGGAAATTATAGTTATTAGATGGGGGGTATGGGTCATATTGATTCGGATAAGACCAATCCGGCACACTGGGTTGGTCAAAGTTATGATATGCCGGGTTGGTAATATCTGAAAATGAAGTCGGTGTGTAATATGGATTATTATTGTAGTTGAAAAAATGATTATTATGGTCCATATCACACAATAGAATACAAACAAAGAAAAACAAACAAATAAACAAACAAAAAAGAAAAAATTCTAGCCTAAGTTAGGGTAGACTTAGGACCTAGACGACTCCTAACTGGTTAGACTGTCCACGGGAGGTCTAATGTAGACTTTAAACACAAGCTAATCAGCCAGGTCAGGGCAAGGTTGGTGGGAAGTTTTCCGTCAAAGACGTTCCTTAATTAAATAACCACCAACCTTCGGGCTTTCGGCCCTCAATCCCTTTCCTAGACACTGATTTTGCAGGAGTTAGATTCCAACATTTCCCCCCCTTAGGATAATCTCTTAATTGAGTCCGAGATGTCCCTAGGGCCAACGTCTACTCAATTTTAGTTAGGCTTGGGTTAGTGAGTGCTTGGAATGTGATTTTTGGGCTAAGGAAGGGTGATCAAATCCCCACCTTATCTTGTTATGGGTTAGTGCCCTTAAAATAATTTTGTGCAAGTGTACAAGATATGTAAGATTCACTCAAAGCGATATAAACAACCAAGAAGTGAGTCCTATGCTAAATGCAATGCATACGTACCTTGCTCCAGCACTCTTCAACAGTAAAAAATAAAGGAATTAAAAAGACACGTGCCTAAAATGCAAATGTCTAATCAATTTTTATCTTTTTAACAAATATTTTACTGTTGATTATTAGCAGGCTTATGTTATGGCATATAAGAAAAATTAAAGTTGCAGCAAACTAGAATTTTTTTAAACTAAGCAGCCCTGCAAAAAGCTGTTAGTAGTCAACTCGTCCTTGCCGCGGATCCACGGCTTTTGCCGTGGAAACACGGCAATTCAGAGGGCCCTTGGTCTCTGCTTTTTGAAGCAGAGGCCCAAGGCCACTTGTATGTCACTGCAATAATAATTTTCTACTTTGCTTGCCCTGTAACCTGCAATAGAGAAGAAAATTCGTTTAGTTCTAAAAATTTTCAAAAAAAATTCAGATTTCAATAAAAAACATGTTACCCTCCCGGCAACGGCGCTAAAATTTGATTGAGGCAAAACCTGCACACAAAATACGAGATTATAGAACTTAAGAAAGAATATGTGCAAGTGCTCAATTCTTCCGCTATAGCAAGTGGCTATGCGGGTCGTGATCCACAAGGAGGGTTTGTGATGGAAGCTTTACGGTTCTTTATTGAAATCTTATTGAAAACCAAACGATAGTTCGTCTCCGTTTTTAAAGTTAAGAAAAAGAAAAGGAAAGTTAAAGGTTAAAGTTAAGAAGAAAGCGAGAGATGAAGAAGGTGGACAAATCAGAAAACAAGAAAAACGACTATGTACAATGAAGTGGAAAGAAGAATGAAAACGATTTGGAAGAAGTGGTTGGTGATCTAAACTAAGAAAGAAAAGAAAGAAAGAAAAGTGCAGAAATACTTACCTAGGTTGATTGATGACTTACTTGGAAACCTTTTTGCAAGTTCTACCTTTTTGCTTTGGAGGTGTTCAACGCATAGATCATAAACTCGAGCTCGGTCCCCGTGCACATTATATCGTCAAGCATAAGAAGAACGAAGTGATGCGGATCATGGAAGAGGAGAACGTCTTCATGAACTATCGCTGGCTTTCACGTAGCTTAGTTATACTTGCTTTGGAATTCACTTGTACACTCAACAAATACAACCAAGGTAAAGTAGAAGAGGAAGACGAAACAAAAGAAAATACAAACATAAAAGAACTTTTACCTTTATTAATTGCAGAGACAATGGAAGAAAGGAGGAGGGTACATCGTCGGTGTCACTCTCAACTTCAGCCTCTCTCTCTTACTTACATGAATCTTCTTCTACCCTAAGTTACATACAAATTACATAACAAGAAAAGAAAAACCTAAACTACAAAGAATTAAAACTAGGCTAAATCCTAATCTGCATTGACGTCCCATTTCAGCACAACAATTGCCCTTTTATAGGCCAAAAACCCAACAACCAGAATCCCGGGGAGGTCGGGGGAGTTTACGCTCCCCCTAACTCCCCAAGATTGCCGCGAAAACGCGGTCCAAGCCGCGTTTCCGCGGCCAGGGTGTGGCCATCTGTTGGTGGGTCTCTCCGGGGGTTTCTTCTGGCTTTATCCTTTGTTGGTTTTATCGTTTGAGCTCCGGATTCTGACGAAATGACCTTGAATTCTTGGCTTTAACCGATCGATTCTGAGAGGATTCTTCTCAACCGGTTTCAACCTCATGATTTTGCCCTGATTTTGTGAGTGCGAATTAATTCTGATTTAATTCAGAATTCTGGTGGGCTTTTGGGCTCATTTCTCTTCATCTCCTTAAGGATTGGGCCTGCAAATAAATCAAACAAATAATTAGGACAATGCAGGCTTTTATTCTAAAATAAGTATGAAAATGTGACATTAAATATGCAAGATTAGTGACCAATCATGAAGCTACACTAGCATGGCAAACATGAGAATCTAAATCATTTTTCAAAGAAACATTTTTCTTTAAACAATCTTTCAATTCTTGTGAAATCAAATTTATTTTATTTTTCAAAGAATTATTTTCTTTTAATACATGATCAAGTTTGAAGTTAAATCCTTATTTTTCTTCAAAACATATTCACAATCATTTTTACTTTTAAAAATTTTGTTTTCATTAAGTGCAAGATCAAGTTGGGATTTAAGCGAGTCACTTTCACTTGAAATCTCATCCCTTTCTTGCAAAACAATCTCAAGTCTAGAAAATAAATTTTTATTTTCTTCTTTTAAACCAAGACTTTCCTTTTGAAAAGTTTGTATTTTGAAATCAAATTTTCACAATTTTTAGCAAGTGCATCATTCATGACTTGTGCCTCTAAACACTCATTGCAATAGGAACTAGCGCTAGTATCTAGTTGAATTTTCGATTGTACCTCATGGGAGTCATTCCCTTGGACCATGAAGCAACGTTCGTCGGACTTGTCTCTCCTAGATCTCCTCTTCTTATCGATAAGCGTTGGTAGCTCAGGAGATGTCAAAATGCTCCATATAGCAAAAGCGGACTCATAGTGAGAAAACACATGTAAATATTCTTTATCAAGAGATGCTCTAAGTGCCTTTAGGGCTAGTGCTTTGGCCTCTATATGCCTGCTATCACTAAGTTAGGATTCCTTGGTAATGGCAACGTAAACTCTATAACCTAGAGTTTTTAAATGATAACTCATCAGAACATTCCATATATCAAGTCTAGAGATATCAAGCATGAGAGGGACATCCATGAGTGCAAACAATATGTGTGCAAATGCAAATGCAAATATAGATTAGCAAAACTAAGATCACACTCCTAGGTTGTTAAACCTAATATCAGGAGCGTAGGCTCTGATACCAATTGAAAATACACCTAGAGGGGGGGGGGTGAATAGGTGTACGGCTAATCTAATGAACAAAATGCGAAATTTAAAAACTTAATTGCAACAACACTTCATGCAACCAACAAGTGTAGCCGAATTCCCGGTGAAGGGTTCTTGACTAACTCCTCTTGATTCCTCTGAATAAGAGTTGAGGCGCTATATGATGCTCTCATGGTTAAGCACAAGTGAGGCACACACAAACAAGCCAAGCATATAATGAATGAGCAATATGAAATGATGCAAGGCATAAAGTAAAGAGAGAGTTACAGAGTCAATGGATCAAACGCTAACACATGGATATGTTTCGAGGTTCGAGCACCCAGCTCTACGTCCCCACCTTCACACAGAAGAATTTCTACTAACTTGTCCACACAGGACTGTAATCGCTCTGATACCAATTGTAAGATCACCTAGAGGGGGGGTGAATAGGTGATGGCTAATCTAATGGTCACTTATGAACAAATAATGCGGAATTAAAACTAAGTTGACCAAATTAAACTTCTTTTAATTGAACACTTATGTATAACACAAGAGTGTTGCCGAATTCCCCTTGCGAGGCTCTGGACAAACTCTTCTAGATTCCCTTGAATGGGTTGAGGTGCCGCGTTGGCTCTCTTGGTTGAATACTAGTGTTAACAACAATCCCAAGCAAGTATGTATATCAATTATGAGCACAAGGGAATATATCATGCATATATAAGATGAACACAATAAATTGAATGCAAGATATCAAATAGAGACAAAAAGAGAAAGAGAGCAAGAGTGAGCAATCGCAAACACAAAGGGTTTGTTTCGAGGTTCGAGCACACTTGCTCTACATCCCCGCCTTCGACACACGAAGGATTTCCACTATGCAAGATCCCACCGGATCTCTCCTCGGTGCCGCAACACCTACAAGCCCTCGGACTCTCTAGTCCCTTACACACCACAAGCCCACCGGCTCGTCGAGGCCGCACCTCAAGCTACAAGAGTTCGCACCCGAACCCTAAACAACCACGAGCACACTTGCCCGTCTCCTCAAAGTACAAGATGAAATCTTGGTGATCTAAACACTTGATCACCTACAAAAGCTCTCACTACAACACCTATAGGATGAATAGCTCAATGGATGCTCAAGTGTAGTGTGAGAAATCAAGGAAAGAACTTTTGATGGAAAACTCAAGAAATCACAATAAACACTCTCTTGATAAAATCCCTTTGATAGGAAATATTGGCACTCTATTTTGTGGAGAAAACTCTGCTAAAAGAATGGAAATAACTGGACAAAAGCTCTCCTAAAATCTTGGCTCAAAACAATGACAAAACCCCCTTTATAGAGGCCAGAAAAATCTGACCGTTGGGCTCTGTCAGAGCTTCCGGTCGACCGGTCCGGTCGACCGGCAACGGTCAAAAATGTGACCGTTGCAGCCTCCGGTCGACCGGCTCGGTCGACCGACCCACTGGAGCAGAGAGTAATCTCTCTGTCGGTCGACCGGTGCGGTCGACCGAAGTTTCCCGAGAGCAAGCTCTCTGGAGCGGTCGACGGGCCCGGTCGGCCGATCCTCCAGTGCACACTGGCGTGCACGCTGTGCACGTCCGGTCGACCGACCGGTCGACCGGCCACTGTCAGTTCTGAAAAATCAGAACTGCCAGAACCAGAAAAATGGGATTAAAGATTGGTCTTTTAACTTAATAAAAATCCCAGAAATTCACAGTAAATCCAGAAAAATAGTTTCAATCAAAATAAAAACTGTTTTTCTAAAAATATGTTTTTCTAAAACTTGTTTTTCCATAACTTCACAAAATACAAAAACAAGATATTTTGAACTTATAAAGCAAAGTGTGTATGGATATGATCCACACACAATCAAGATGAAATATCTAGTTTTTGACATAAAGCACTAAACTTGTTTGGTTAAAGGATATGCATATAATAGATCACCAAAACCAAGTAATGTATTTTGACAAATGAAAAATCTTTAAAAATTCTTTTATGAAAGCAATCTTATAAAGAGTTCTATCAAGAGTGTGTGTGTGATATAACTTGAGCAATCCACCAACTATCTATCCTTTACATTTTTATCTAAAAACAAATAAAAATCTTATACCTAGACACAAGTCTTCAACTTCTTGAAGTCTTCACTTGAAGGCTTCTCATCTTCTTGACTTGGTCCAAGCTTGCTCCAAAGCTCCTTGGATCACCCCGTGCTAGCTCCAAATCTTGACATTTAATCCTTTGTTGAGCTATGCACCTACTAAGATCTTGATAATGAATCTGTCACTAATTAAACAAGATCATTAGCAAATATAACTACATGAGTTGATCATCATCAAAACTAGAGTGATAGGCCTTTGGGCCAACAAGGACTCCCACACAGGGAACCTCCACTGAGGATTTGGGGCAATATAATAACCGGGAGTACACAACTCCTCTCTTTACAAACACAACCTCTACACTTAAAGGTTAGGCACAAAGTCACCACAAAACTCAATCAACCTCACAAATGAGGGATGGGCACAAAGCCAACAACCAATCAACCTCTCACTAGAGGGATAGGGCACAAAGCCACCACTCCAAAATTAACCTTTACACAAGAGGGATAACACAAAGTAGGAGGGTTTACAACTTATTGATCAAAAGACCACAAACCAATTCTTTCTCACAAAACAGAGATCCTAATAGATAGGATAGAATAATAAGCTCAAGTGTGAGAAAAACCAAAGGAATGGAAAATAAATACTCAAAGAAAATCCTTGGGAAAAACTAAAAATAAGGATGAAGAAGTTGAACCAAAAACACTTTTCTCAAAATCACTTTTCTTTGGTTTTTCAAATCCTAGTAAAACACCAAATCAAATGTAAATTTTAAAGCCTAAAACTTTTTTTGATTGCTACAAAAACACTAGTAAGATCAGAAAATAAGCACTCCAAAAACTTGTTAAAAACTATTAAGAGAAAACCAATTTATAGCCTATTTGAAAAACTAGCCGTTGGCAGCCAATTATGGTCTGATTTGACCATCCGGTCGACCGGCCGGTCGACCGGTCAACGGTCAAAATTTGACCGTTGCCAACCTCCGGTCGACCGTCCTTACCCGAGAGTAAGGAGTCTTCAGTCGGTCGACTGCACGGTCGACCGGCCCAAGGGGCTGGCTGCCTGCACGTCCTTGTGCACGTTCGGTCGACCGTTCCGATCGACCAGCTCCTGGTCCGGTCGACCGGTCGGTCGACCGCCAGAGCCTGGCAGGGCTGTTAAGGGATTAGAAAACTAAGTTTTTAATTACCAAATAAATCCCATAAAATCTCTAAAAATCTACAAAAATAGTTTCAGTATAATACTTTGATATACAAACATGTGTGAAAAATTTCAACACATATTTCAAACAATTTGAACCATTTTTGTGTCTTAGAAATTTTGCCAAAAATCAAATTCCGTATTTTCAAAAACTTGAATTTTGAATTGAAAATTCGTTTTATCCAAAACTCATCCAAATACAAAAGCATGATATGAAACAACATTTAAGCATGTAGTATATGGATATAATCCAATATACATGAAAGATATATATTAATGTTTTTGACATTAAATCCGAAAATAAGTTTTGTTAAAATACCAAAACACGAAACTCATGAAATAGACTATCAAACTAAGTTTGTTTAAATAGTTGAAGCATGCATGTATATAGAACAAATCTAATATACATTAAACCATGTAAACTTGTTGATTCTATCTATTCATGAAAACCAAGATCGGTTAAACCAAAAACCGAAAACCAATATCCAAAACATGAAACGTGTATGTGTTGTGAACTTGAGCATATCACACTATCTAATCTTTAACAAATGGATCTAAACATAAACTAAACTATGTACCGAGGTCTTCTTGTAGAGCGCCGTCTCCAAGTTGACTCGATCCAAACCGTAATCCACCGAGCTTGACTCCAACGAGTGCTAGATATGAACTTTGATGCTCGGGCTCTTGAATCACCATGTGAAAGCTTCAAAACACCTTTGTTGAAGCAAATCGCCTACTAACATCTTGGTTAAATATCTGAAACTCAATATCATAAGATTATTAGTAAACATAACTACATGAGTTAATCATCATCAAAACTAGAGTGGAAGGCCTCTGGGCCAACAGAAAGAACACGATCCTCACTTGATATAGATGTGACTGTCATGCTAGTCAAGTTTGGACGCGAACTTCAATGAAGGGGCGACCTTTTGTTGAAACGCAAACCTCAAATGATGTTGGGACGTGACTCTCAATCACTGTTGGAACACGACCCTCAGTTATGCTTGAAACGCGAAGATTGCGTTGGATGTTTTCAGACGTTGATATCACTGTAACGCGAGCCCCGCATTAGACGCGTGTCTTATTTAGACTGAGCTCGATATACGTGCTGCATATCTCGGCCATTGAAGTGCCTATAAAAGACTCGAGTCTTTTGACAGTTAATTCACTTGACTGTTCATCTTTCCCAATCAGACCCGAGTCTGAGAACAAAATTCTAGAGCTTTTCTGAACCCATAAAGCTTCAAGTCTTTTTCAATCTTTTTCAAAAATTCAGCCATAAACATGGCTCCAAAAGCTAAGGCTATCGCTTTCTCCTCAGGCGTCGCCACTGTTGAGACCCGAATAGGTGGTACTCCTCCTCAAGAAGCCCCCATTTCAAGTAAAAAGTTTTCAAATGGCTTTCGCCATTATTATGAACCTAAAGAGGCTTTGTCCTCTTGACTTCTTCTTGAAGTTTTGAAACTTCTGTTGAAGTTGAGCAGTCAACACGGATCCCGCAGGTCCGCGTTTGATTTGTGGATGCAGTTCTCGCGTTGATGAGCAGAACGCGGGTCAGGTGACCCTGATGTTTCTTTGTCTTGTCAACTTTGTACTCTTTCTAAAGATTACATGCAATCAATCTGTTCTCCAAGCTGTCAGCTTCTCCAATTACCTCTTTTGATTGTCGTGTCACTGTTGGATGCATTTGATGAATAGGAATAGAAATCAAAATCAAAGATTATAATGAGCATCTATTAGAGTCGAGCAGTGACAGTCTTTTACACTTACCCTAAAAGTCTCTTACCGATGTCCTCACTAACAAGGAACCAGCTCGAATCCTCAAAAATCTCAAAAAAATATAGACAAATTTCCCTGGGAAATTTTTCCGATGTCTAATCATAGGTGAAATCCAATCCCTTCGCCTAGCCATGCCGCTAGATCTATAATGACCAGCGAGTCAGAACATGTATATAACCACGCTTCACACTGGGGCATCGCAAGAATTTGAAAGTCGGTGGGAAAGAAAGGTTCAAAAATAGCCGGATTAGCAGGAGGGACGCGACCTTCGTGCCTGTGAATTGAACGTGAGTCGGTGGGCTCCGCGTCTTGAGACTTCTGAATGCGGGTCTCATTTATGAGACTCACGTTTTAAGTCTCAAGACGTAGAAAATTTTTTATGTATGAAGTTCAGACGCGGAATTCACGTGAGCCTCGCGCGGGTCTCATGTGTTGAGCCCTGCGTTTGAACTTCAACACTTAGTATAATTTTACTGTCTTCAAAATACTACTGTAACACCCCGTTCTCGGGATACGTACCCGGATGCGAGTCCTGAATTCTTTGACCGTCTTGTTTCAATATTTGTATTTAAGTTGTGATTGCTTATGATATTGTGTATCGGATCTGGATTCTCAGACCTAGAGTAAGCCTTGACCCGGACCGGGAACCCGATGCTGGTATACTGCCCGATTTGACCTTTTCAGTAGTCCAATTTGACCGATTTCAGTTTCAAACACTATTTTCTAATATTTTAAAATTTTCATGATTCTGAAATTTTTTAGAAATATTTTACAAAATCTCCAAAATAGGTGCCGGTCGGTATCCCTGACCGATTCCCAAATTTTTAGTTTTCAAATGAAATTGAATTTTCAGAAACGGCTTTCACATTACTTATTAAATTTTATTTTCTATCTAAATACATTTTTAGGATTTTTCTAAATTTATCAAAATTTGACCTATCCTTGTGTCAGCCGGTATCGCCGGAAGATTCCAAGATTTGAAATTTGAGAACTAGATTGAATTTCTCGAATCTGATTTCACCAAAAATCTTAAAATAATATTTACTATTTTTGAGAATTTTTTGGAACGTTTCTGAAACAGTCAAATTTTTGCCTTATTAAAATAATAATATTATATACCGACCTTTTCTCTTCTTACTTTTTCCTTCTCCACTCTCCTACTTTATACTTCTAGAATATTATATTAATTTAATTATTTAATAATATATTTATTTATTATTTTTTCTATTTCTTTTCTTTTCCTTTATTTTTTTCCATTTTTCTTTCTTTTTCTTTCTTTTCTTTTCTTCCCCTTGCCTTCCCCATGCACTGCGCTCCCCTTCCTGCAGCCGCCTGATGATCGAAGGAAAATTGCGCATAAAAAGTGTATGTTTTGAAGTTAAGATTTAAAGTGTGTGTGCTTTGGCTTCCTCGACACTTCCGTTATAGCATAGAGGCTAAAACGAGTCGAATCCACAAGGACGGGAGGCGATAGAAGCTTTAGCGGTTGATTCACGTGTCTGTTAAAAAGTTCTTCAAAGTTTTAAAGAATGAAATGAAAAGAAAACAAAGAATGGAAAAGAGAAGTACGGTGAAAATAAAGAAGTGGAAAATATAGAAAAGAATGATTTTTGTAGTTTTTGGAATATTTCTAAAATAAGTGAAAAAGAAAGAAAACCCATGGCTACTAACTACTAATGACTCCACCAATATGCTAACCTCTTAGTGATAGTTGCTTTACATGTATCATTGGCCATCACTAGTCTTTGGTTCAAGAGCTATACAAAGCATGACCCAAATTTAACTCATCACAACCCAACTCAACAAAACAAGTGCAAGCTATACTTAAATCATCAAAATCCAATAAGAGCAAGCATGAAATAAAGTAATGTTAGCTTGTTAGTGGTTAGGAAGTTAGAGTGTTAGATCCATCATCATGGGCCATCAATGACTCTTGCAAGAGCAAGGCCAAATGGAGGCTATTAGATTCATGTAGATTATCAAATAAGAAGTTAGACTAGTTGGTGGTTAGTAGTTAGTTGCCATGAGAGAAAAGTTAGCTACATATGTAAAAAGAGTTAGAGAGAAGAAACATAGAGAGGTAAAGAGAGCACTTTTCATAGATTGTCACCTTCTATTACAAGCACTCTTGCATTCCAAGTATGTACCACACTCTCTCCCTATTATAAGATTTACAAAATGGAAAATACAAGGGAGGAAGAAGAGCTAACCTAAACTAAACTACCCTAAACTACAACATGAAAATGAAACTATCCTAAACGTTGTATATCTTCTACTCTGGAACCCAAGGGGTATTTATAGCCACCAGGGGAACGAGGGCCAGGCGGACAACCCCTGGCCTGAAGTCGCGCGCGCCGCGGCCGTATGGCCTCGAAAATGCGGCCCAGGCCGCGTTTTCGCGGCTATATTGGGTTACGCGCGCGGCGCTTCGAGCCGTGCGCGGTCCCATCTGTCCCCTGTATGCCTCTGTTCCTGATTTCTGGTTTTAGGCCCATAGTTTTAACAAATCAGCTCTTCTAGGTCAATAGCTATGATGTAGGCTTTTAATCACCAATTAAATGGTGATTTAGGGTCTTCTTCTTCATTGCACACCATGGACCTAGAATCAAATAAGCAAAGCTTTATTAGTAGAATTTTATACCAAATAAATATGCGGATGTGATAAAAATTATGCAAAATTAGAGACTAATCACACCCCCATACTTATCCTTTTGCTCGTCCCGAGCAAAACAAAAATAAGAAAATTATTACACCACTTTCGCAGGTGATGCGATTGCACTGAGCATGTGCAACAAGTCATTAAACCTCTAGGTTTCCCCTAGAGGAGGAGTTTTGTCACCTGAAAGTTTTCAGCAGATTACACCCACAAATTTCATAAAGAAAGAAATCAAATGTTAGTATTTTTGAAAACGCAATTTGAAAATAGAGAAAACTGTTGAAATATTTTTGTGAAAATATAAGTGAACTAAGGTCAGAGGTCAACCAGAAATTATTCTTTCTTAAACTAAGTCGAAATGCAAAATCTTGTTATAAATTAAATGTTAGAATTCAAAATTGAATTGACTCTTTGATCTTTCATAAAACTCTTAGAAAAATATGCACTTTGTGAACTGTGAAGATTTTTGGGATATCGACTCTAACTTTCATGCCATTTATTTATATTATTATATATATTATTATTTTTTTCTTTTTTCTTCCTTAGTTTTTTTAGGCTTTCTTATTTACCCGGGTAGTGAGCCTTTAGCCAGTGACTTACAAACCAGATGGTCTTAGGGCACCAGATGAGAAAACATCCCTCGGACTTAAGGACTCGAGTAAACAAGGTCACAAAACTAAAGGAAATTATTTTATTTTTGTTCACTGTTATAGGTGTGAATAATCATGCTTCCTGAGGAATAATTCCCCAACTTTAATAAGTGGTTTTTATTTATCATAATTTTTATTTTAATATATATTTTTTATGGCATTTTTAGTCTTTATTTCAATCCCAAAAATTGTGTAAGTGTGGAGTGCATGAATCCAAGGCAAAAATTTCAAATTAAATTATCTTTTCAATCTTACTTTCTTATCCTAAAATTTAAACAAGATCTATTATTTTGACTCGGTTTAAAATTTCATAATTTTAGGTCTTCCTAATTCTTCAGATAATCTTCATTTTCTTAAAAATAAATCAAAACTATTTATCTTGTTTCAAAAAGTTTTGTAAAAAGAAAAGAAAAGAGTTTTTATGTAAAAGCTTTTTTTAAAATTAAAAAGAATTGTATAAGAAAGAAAATATAAAACTAACTATGTTAGTAAACCCTCCCCCACACTTATCTCATGCATTATCCGCAATGCATCGTGAATGTGTATATACATGAAACAAATGAAAAAGGAAGGAAATTACCTCATGGTGGTGGCTCCGGTGGTTGTCGGACTGGGCCTAGCGTTGCTACCCAATCAAGATATTGTGGATCTTCCAAAAACTCACCGATGACCTCTCTAATACGACTTAATAAAAGAATGATGGACTGAATTGTTTTATTTAAAAATTTATCCCCATCTAATTTTCAATTTTCAAAAATAATTACTGAGTCATTTTTGTCAACATTCTTGTCCAATAATGAAGTGTGATTTTGGAAGATGATGAATTGGATGCAAATGGATCAGGAACAAAAACTGACACCGACCCAGTAATTTGACTCAGATCAAGTCGAGAGTCAACAATTAGAGTCGAAATCGGTTCAAAAGTGGGTTCCAAACCAAAGAATTGATGTTCACACATTGTCCCCATGAATGAAGTGTGATCATAAGAGATTGGTGGTTCCATTTCACGGTGTACTGGTACAGGATTCAATGTTGATTCTAGAATTGAGAAAAAATCTGGTAAAGATACCGGAGTCATTATTGAATCAAAAAGTGAAATGGAATTACTAATATGAGGTTCAGGATCACATTCAGGTTCGGTCTCAATTTTAGGAAAGGGATAACTTGCCAGAATGTCCAGGCGATTTTCATAACTTGAAGTATGGTCAAGTTCAAATGTATGTTCTAAAATTAAAGCTGAATTTCCAAAATGACATGATTCATGGGTCCAATCAGTAGAGCTAGGGATATAAGGATCGGTCAAAGGTCGACAAGAAAGACTTTCCTTGCTCTCATTGATCAATTCGCTCATAAGTGAGTTTAACCTACTGATAGACCGTGTAACAGAATTTAGATTTGGAATCATGACTCCCATACTCGTTGTAATTGGTTCTTTAAAAAAGGAGTATGGAAGTTGATTTTGAAAATTGTGGTGAATTTGTGAGTCCATTGGATTTTGATCGGACTCACGCAACGGTTCCATACTCAAGTCCAGTATTGATGGTTATTCATTTGAATTGGTGAGACTGAACAAGATGAGTAGGACTCTTGAAATTTTGGTTGAGATGATGAGTCCAACATGTTTTGCATTCTGTCACAAAAGACTTCCAAACGCTTTTCTAGCTTAAATTCTTCTTCAATTGGATGCTCTAGAAAAGGGATATGTGGAATTTAATGAGGGAAGGATTGTGAATTGAGCAAATTTTGAACTTGTTGTAGAGACTCTTCTATACTCCTTTCCAAATCAGATTTTTCTTCAGTTGGTGGAACAGGAAGAGGAGTATATGAATCAAAATTGGGGAATGAATTTTGTGAAAATTGTGGATAAGGCGGTTGAAAATTTAACTCGGGGAGGTGAATCCCCATTGACTCTATGAAGAGTTGAAATTATTTTGAAAATTATGGTCATATGGTTGGGGATATGGGTCATATTGATTCGGATAATCCCAACCTGGCATATATAGTTGGTTTATATTGTACATAGCCGGGTCAGAGTTATCCGAGTCAAATAAGGTCGAAGTGAAATATGGATTCATATCATAATTGAAAGAATTGTTGTTATTAAAATCCATATCACAATTTACAAAAAAGAAAGAAAACAAACAAATAAACAAACAAACAAAGAAAAAGAAAAAGAAAACAAGCCTATGCTAATGTTTACTTAGACCTAGACGACTCCTAACTGGTTAGACTGTCCACGGGGGTATATTGTCGGAACCTGACCACGAGTTAATCGGCCAGGTAGGGGTAAGATCAGTGGGAGGTATTCGTGCCACAGCAACGAGCCAAATTATGCCAAACCACTGTTCTTCGAGGTTTCGCCTCTTAATCCCCATCCTTACACACCGATTTGATAAGAGTCAACTTCTAACAACTTTCCCCTTAGGTAAATCTCTTAAATGAGTCCGAGATGTCCTTAAGGGCCAACGTCTAGCAATTTTTATTTAGGATTGGGTTGTGTAAGTAGGGAAGTGATTTTTGGGCTAAGGGAGGGTAATGACTTCCCACCTTATGTTGTCTTGAGTTTTGCCCTTAAGTTTAATTTGTGCAAGTGTGCAATATAGATAAGAATGAACACAAAAAAGTGAGCAAATCACTGAAGTGTTTGTCCTATACTATATGCAATGCAATATGTATACCTCCTATCAATATCAAAACAACACAAGAAATAAAATACAGTATATTGGAATGAAAATTGACACGTGCCTAGATGCAAATATCTAAACCGTTTTAAAGCATCCATTACTGTATTTTAATTCTTAAAATTATTTACAGTGTACAGGTAATAAAAAAAATTAGCAGCAGAAAATAAGAATATACAATAATTACTCGACCACACAAGAGCAAATGTGGACTTCTACAACGCTAAAAATTTAACCTGCACACCAAAAACTAAAGAAGAAAAGTTAACAAAAATGTGAAATCAAACCGTTCAAATCCCCGGCAACGGCGCCAAAATTTGATCGAGAGAAAATCGCACACAAAAAGTGTATGTTTTGAAGTTAAGATTTAAAGAGTGTGTGCTTTGGCTTCCTCGATACTTCCGTTATAGCATAGAGGCTAAAACGAGTCAAATCCAAAAGGACGGGAGCCGATAGAAGCTTTAGCGGTTGATTCACGTATCTGTTAAAAAGTTATTCAAAGTTGTAAAGAATGAAACAAAAAGAAAACAAAGAATGGAAAAGAGAAGTACGGTAAAAACAAAGAAGTGGGAAACATAGAAAAGAATGATTTTTGTAGTTGTTGGAATATTTCTAAAATAAGTGAAAAAGAAAGAAAACCAATGGCTACTAACTACTAATAACTCCACCAACATGCTAACCTCTTAGTGATAGTTGCCTCACACATATCATTGGCCATCACTAGTCCTTAGTTCAAGAGCTATACAAAGCATGAGCCATATGTAACTCATCACAACCCAACTCAACAAAACAAGTGCAAGCTACACTTAAATCATCAAAACCCAATAAGAGCAAGCATGAAATAAAGTAATATTAGCTTATTAGTGGCTAGAAAGTTAAAGTGTTAGATCCATCATCATGGGCCATTAATGACTCTTGCAAGAGCAAGGCCAAATCGAGACTATTAGATTCATGTGGATTATCAAATAGAAAGTTATACTAGTTGGTGGTTAGTAGTTAGTTGTCATGAGAGAAAAGTTAGCTACACATGTAAAAGGAGTTAGAGAGAAGAAAACATAGAAAGGTAAAGAGAGCACCTTTGATAGATTGTCACTTTCTATTACAAGCACTCTTGCATTCCAAGCATGTACCACTCTCTCTCCCTATTACAAGATCTACAAAATGGAAAATACAAGGGAGGAAGAAGAACTAACTTAAACTAAACTATCCTAAACTACAACATGAAAATGAAACTATCCTAAACTCTGTATATCTTCTGCTCTGGAACCCCAAGGGGTATTTATAGCCACCAGGTGAAAGGGGGCCAGGGGGATAACCCCTGTCCCTAAGCCGCGCGCGCCGCGGCCGTATGGCCGCGAAAACGCGACCCAGGCCGCGTTTTCGCGGCTATACTGGGGCCGCCGCGGTCCCGTCTGTCCCCTGTCAGGCTCTGCTCTCGGTTTCTAGTTTTGAGCCCATGGTTTTGATGAATCAGCTCTTCTTGGTCAATGGCTATGATGTAGGCTTTTAATCACCAATTAAATGGTGCTTTAGGG
>JAVJIF010027359.1:0-64963 GCA_038442645.1 Agave tequilana | reverse complement strand
ATATAAACAACTGTCTAATTTGATCAGTTTACTCAACAACACTTCATTCCGCAGATTTACCAAACACACTTACAACAGCTTAACAACAGCTCAGCAGCTTCAGACAGTTCGTTAGCAAACATGAAAATATCATACAGCACAACACAACTCAGCTCAACAGCTTACATTCAGCGCCACACAGTTCAACAGGTGGAGACCGAACAGCACCAAAAAGAGTTTGATTGTGGAGCTGGAACTCATCCGTCGGGAGAAAAATAAAGGCGGATAGAGTTGCAGAGGA
This sequence comes from Agave tequilana, assembly GCA_038442645.1. Taxonomy (NCBI): domain Eukaryota; kingdom Viridiplantae; phylum Streptophyta; class Magnoliopsida; order Asparagales; family Asparagaceae; genus Agave; species Agave tequilana. The sequence continues at coordinate 64,683 of JAVJIF010027359.1, read as the reverse complement.
ATAAGTTGATGCCACTTGTTTCGAGACACCGTGTGATGAGTCTCACACTCACAATAATCGGTAAAATTCAAACTCACAACTTTCGACGAGGAAGATAGTGTCACATTGTTCAACCTAGGCTCATGGCATCACATGTTCTATCAAACCAAACGCAGCATGCCTATTTTCAATCGGTGTGGTTGTCATGCTGATCCGCTGCTTGAAACCTAACTACTGGCATCTCTTGTGCTACAGTGCATGATTGTTTCATCGCTATTATTAAAGGAAAAGAAAGAAAGAAAACGCTCTGCTTATAGAGTTCCCTTGTTTTCTCAAGCCGGAGAAGGGCAACTAGTGATTGATCGCCTTTTGTTTATTTGATATGTTTCAATTCGGTACAATGCAAATTAAGAAGTACATCTTTTTAGTAGTAATATTCCATAATATTTTTTTTTCTGAAATTCTTTTAAAAGATAACTTATTTAGTTTTACATTCTACTTTATATGAAGTAGTTTTACATTCTACATAATTTGATTATTCTAGCAGGCAAATGTCAAGAAAACTTGAAAGTTTCTTACACACTTTCTACCACGTTGATTTATGGCTACGTTCTAAATTGACAGTTCCAGAATACTCCCATAATATCAACAGTTTATATTTAAAAAAGAAAAAAGAAAGAGGAAGAAGAAAGGGAAATAAATAGTTATTGTATCAAGGGGATTTTTTAAAAAAAATTATCTTTCTGAATTTAATTAAAAAAAGGCTTCAAAAAAATTGTTTCCAAAATAGAAAGTCGTAGGTTCGACCCTTACCTTACGTAAAATTTTAAACAATTTTTTGATTGACTTTTGGTGAAGCCACATCTGAAAGTATAGGATATTTTTAGGATTCGCAACGCTTAGAATGAGCGTTTGTAGTCCAACGGTTAGGATAATTGCCTTCCAAGCAATAGACCCGGGTTCGACTCCCGGCAAACGCAATTTTATTTTATCTTTTTTTTTTAATTCAGAAAAAGCCGTCTAATTTTGGGCCGCCGCCTCCTCCCTCCTCCGGCCTCCAGGCTGACGGGCTGCGGTGGACTGTCGGGTCGGCCTCCACGGGGATCCTCGCGGTGACGCTGGGCGTGCTCAGGATGTATCTTGGGTGGGCCTATGTTGGGAAGTCCTGCTGAGAGTGCCCCCTTTTCTTCGAGTTGAGAATTGTTTAAAGTTTGGATTTTGATGCTCTTTTTGGGGTAAAAAATGTTGCTTTTTGTTCTTCGATTGCAGATGAGGAGACTCTGGATGGTATGATGGCCAAGTGAGTTTCCTCTTTCTTTCTTTGTTTTGTTATGTTTCTAGATTTGTAATTGTATTCTGAAATTTCAATGGTCATGGTGTTCCGTAATATGCTAAATCTATATCTATTTCATTCATATGATTCTAACTTCCCACCAAGCACTCATCATTTTATGCAAAGATGAATTTTTTTACCTCCCTGAAAACTGTTTCTTTGACACCATTGAGTTGAATACAGAACATACAAAAAATATAAATCCGAATTACAAAAAATTATTTGTTCAATTAAAATTTGTGTTTGTCCTGTTACAAACGATGTACTTACCATTATCTTGTTTATGAGATAACTTGTCAATAATAGTGTTCAATGCTCTGAACCATGTGGTTATGTTTTGAACCGCATGATAATTTTTTTTTTTCAAAAAAAAGAAAAAATCTTAATTCCAAGTAGCCTCTAGGTTTTATGCGAGTCTCTCCTTGCTCATCATTTTCTGATTTTGGAATTTGACATCAACTCAGGATGATTCTTGTTAGGTTGTTAGCTGTGGTAAAAATTTGGTTAATCTTCCTTTGGCGCCTTCTCAGTATAGAGTTTTTTCCCACAAACCATCAGTATCCAATTTAAGTATAAAACTTCGACGTTTATACCTAGCTGTAAGCATAAATAGTTGCAGCCATTTTGGGATCATGGATAAGGAAATTGTGGACAAGAGAGAGGCTTGTCATGATTGCAAAGATCAGTTCACATGTGGGAATCTACCTTTTTGATCGTGAAGTTTAAGCTCATGTAAGAAAGGTGCACTACCTAATTTCTCCTAGACTTGGTACAGTTTTAGAATAAGGAGAGAGGAATATTTGTTATAGGGATTTGAATCAACTCTTAGGCAGAAATAAAACCAAAAAACCAAACAAAACACATATGAAATCTTTCCCTGGAACCTAGATTGCATGAGATTGTTCGCTGGTTTCAAATATAAACTAGGGTGGTTTAGCTGATGCTTCAGTATTTGATAAACCCGAAATCGTAAGATTGTTCGCTGGTTTATAATATATGGTAAAGTAGTTTCCCTCGTGGCGTTCGATATTTGATAAACACCGAAAGAGGCGAGATTCAACTCTCAAGTACTAGGTAAAGATGGGGCTCCAAGTCCTTTACATGTGACAAATATTAATACTAGTTTGCCAACTAATTAATCTGATATCTTTCAAAACTGTTCCGGTAAGTGCTGCTTACTATGACTTTTTATTCTATACTGAAGATTATTAACTTTATGAGAATGACTGAATTAATCTTTTTGCTCAAGTTCTTCAAGTTCAAACTCTTATCACCAACATCTTGGTGTTTTTGCTTCCTAAAGTTTAGGTGAAGCCTGTGATAAACTGAGTGAAGATAACACTAGTTGGTCTGGCAGTGGCTCTGATCACATGTGCTTTTCTTTTCATCAACATTGAGAATGCAAGGAATTCTTCTGAAAATGATGGGCTCCAAGTTGTTCCTGGAGTTTACAACGATGCCTCTGCAAGGTCATTTGACCCCTAATGCATTCTGTGGTGAGCCTGATTCTAAGCCTTAGCGAAAAGGCTTGATACTGCCTATTCATGCTTCAACTGTATGCATTGTTCGGCTGGAGGTAGTGGCAGGGTTAGCTGGCATAACCTTTCTTGTGCTCATGTGGAAGTCAGCCAATTCTTGTAAATCACTTCCCTCTACTATACAAATTATAATCATGCATGCTATGTAAGTTTTAAGCGAATGATGACATGTTTAGCATAATCGTTTGCCAACCCATTGTACATACAACAGTTTCATGTAAGATTGAAAAGTGTATATAAAATTAAATAGAGAAGCATGTGATACTATTAGACTCTTGTTGGATGATCTTCTGAAATTACTGCTTGTTATGTGTTTACATACTAGTCGCAAAATTTACCTTACTTTCTGTTCTAGATGATATTATGACATTTGAAATTTTTTGTGGTTGATTGGAAGATGGTACTCGTATGTGGCATTACGAATTTTAGTTGTTATGGGGGAAAAAAATATGATTTCTTTATTTTACTGACTCAGTTGAATTGCATGCTTTCATATGTTTGGTAATTATAATTTCTACTAGTTTTTTGCAACTTTTGATCCTTTGATCAGCCTTTAGATTTACAAACCATTTTCCTTGTTGTAAGAATTTTCCATTTCTGAGAATTTATTCAGGATTCGAGATAGAGCAATATATAGTTGTAGATAACGAGTTTGGAGAAAATAGCTTTGGTTATTGATCGAAGCTTGGAATTGAAAGATTCTCATTCTTTTTGAAGAGATAGAGTTAACTCTACGCATGTCCTTGTCCTTCAATTCTGCAGTCATCTTCTCCCTTCATTCCTCTATGAATTTTAGGAAGTGACTTAGAGATTGATTCGGAAACATCTGTTCTTGGTTTGGTTAGCTTTATCTGTAGAGAATTGTTGCAAGGTGGAAAAAAGAAATTTGTCTCACATAATTGTCATATAGTGTCTGCTCAACTTTAGTTTATACAGCATAATTCTTTAAATATGATCATCGTGTGTCCATTTCACTGATATTTGGTCTGCCGATGTTCTTCTCCGGTCCTGCCATTTAGGATTTATAACCAAAGAAAAAAGAAAAAAGAGAAGGATCAAAGACCATAAAAGCTAGCCTTCCCTCATTAGAAATGGCTGTGTAACATTTGATTACTTTGCTGAGTCCCCACTATTCAATTACACATCAAAACTGGTAGAAAGAAAACCCAAATGGGCATAAACTGAAACAGAAACACAATAAAACTTGATTCAGTAATTCTCTCATTCGCTTTGCTTGTTAGAAGTTGTGTCTACTATAGTAGGAACTTGAGTGTGGTCTGTAGTTATTCATTAGGGGTACAGTTTGACAAGCTTTGTCGATGGTATTGTGTCGGGATTCAGGAGAAGATGAAGAGCATCAGCTCCGAAGAATTACTTCATTCTTCTGTTTCACCCTAATAGGCATCCTCGCTTTCAGTCTTACGGTTGGGAAGTTTACTATGTGGTCCTCCTCTGCCACCCACCTGCCAAGCAAACTGTAAGATCATATTGTTGCACATGCATATGTAACTACATACAACATGCTGAAGCTTTCTGGCTTAGGCTTTAGTCTCTGTTTGTGTGTCCACTGTCCAATATATAAATATTATCTCGTGGTCCCATGTTGGTCACACATTAAGGTTCTACACTAAATTTAGAGGTGACATCTTCTGTTGCTTAGTTCTAATGGTCCATTAGACTAGTACTATTGTGCTGTATAATGGATGCATGCCAATATATCATGATCACTGTTATGGCATCTGATCTTAGTGGTATTTAGATTCCAGGATTGCACCTTAATCAGATAAACGAGACATTCACGGCACAAGAAACGGGTGCACGTTTGGATATAAGAGAAAGGATTGACTTACGTGAAGCTAGTGACGAGGTGGTGGAGGAAGATGGAGGCCACTAGCCTGGCGAGATCAAGCCCCGGACAGAGCCTTTGTCCGCCTCCAAATGCAGTAAAGCTAGACGCAACTATGTCATTTTCCTGTCAAATATTTTAGACAGAAGCTGCAATCAAAGTCGTACAAAAGTCGCCAGATTAACAAGAGGTAAGAGTCTTTTCATCTCACCTTCCACCTCCATGGGTTAAACTTGTAAGCATCGTCATAGAACTCCTTGTCCAGGTGAACCGATCTAAAATAGGTGAAAACACACCAACCCTCGGGTACGAAGTTCCCTTTTATCTCAACATCTTTGACGGCTCTCCTCATGACTCCAGAGATTATGTTCCCTACCCGTAATGTCTCTGTTATAACCTGTTTAGGAGTATAAAACAATATTATGATCTTGTTATAGTATATGTTCTTTCATGTTGTATGCTGAATACAAACTTACATTCTGTGTAAATGACAGATTCATATAGTCCGTCCAGTGCAGATCTTTTCCTTTTAGAGTCTTCTGTTTTGTCAATTGCATGTTCTCTTCCTGTGATCATCCCAAAAGAATTAGTAACTCTCTGCCATTTGATGATTAGGGAATGAATTGAGAAATTAAGCTAAATACTGTTGCATGTTTGTAATTATTTTCTATGTGATCTCTTAATCTCAAATGCATTATCAATATATTTTAAGACTATCTATGACCTGATCAAGGTTCTATGTTACCTTCAATTGCTGGAGAGCTAGTGGGCATTCGCTGAGGTATTTTATTGCTAACGTGATGAGTACTGGTACAGAGTCCTCGACGGGTATCATCAAATCAATCACGTTGTCCGCAATTAGATCATTGGTTAGTTGCTCACTTCCATCATTGAGCAACACATCAATGATGTCTCTTGGAGTGCACCTGCTCTTGTTACTTTCCTTTTCTTGGATAATATCTTTTACAAGCTTCACCAATCTCTTTTTCGCCTGGATTGAATCATTACACATAATTGATCAAAATAATCTGTAAGGAGTTTTGTGCAGAGGAATCAGATTTTACCTGCAGTGATCTATAGAACCTGCTGCCAGGTATCTTCACTGGTAAGGACATGATGCCTGCAATAAATCCCTGGAATTGATGCTTTAGAAATCGAGTGTCTGGCCCTGGCTCTAGACCCATCAAGCTTTTCACCAGTATTTGAAACACCATCTAATTAGATATTGATATAAAAATTCTTTTAGATCACATATATGCATCCATCTTTTTTGTAAAATTTTCATGCAGCATCATTGTTATTGTTCTTGTATTGAGAAATCAAAACTCACATATTTGGTTACATCTTGGATGTAGACAAGCTGACCATTCTTCCAACTAGCCATCAGTCCCTTCAGGTACTTCTGCATGTCTGCAGTGATTTGAGCTTTCAGACTTGGAGATTTGAAGAACGCACCAATTAGCCCATGAACTCTTCTCTGCAGGCTCCCAGTGATCAGGAGTATGGAAGACTTGCCCACCAGTTCAGTGAGTGAAGCCGGGTAGAATGGCACGAAAACTTCAGAACTGCTCTGTAGAACAAACTTACTGACATCTGGGTCTGTCGAAATGATCACGGGACTACCAAAGAGGTGAGACTTGAATATCTTGCCGTACCTACAAGTTCAGCCCAAAAATTTCGGGAAACTTATAGTAATCATATCATGTCAGTGAATGTGAAAATGAAATGTTGCTAGAAATGCTACTAACATGCATCGACGCTTGTCCATGAAACTCTCGGGGCAAGAAGAGTAGGCACAAGACACGAATTCGATCGTCTCCCAACAAGAGGCCAGCCGAGAGTCCCTGAGGGAACCCGGGCTTGCGAATTCTGACATCTTCTCTTCATCCTACAACTGATTGACATGACCAAAGCCATGGTCATAACAAGGCAAGTGATCCATAAAATCTCCATCTCTCAAAGGTTTGAGTTTGTTGGGGGAAGCTCAAGTACATTGCCCTCTACTTAAATGCTTTCAACGTCTCTTGAAATGATTGTCTCATGCGATGGTGAAATGCACTAAATAAGAACTCAACATCTCATCATCATGGAGATTAGCTTAGCCCTTGTTGTGCATTAAAATATATATCCTTTGATGACATACTTTTGACTCTAACAAAAATTCTCCCCCCTGCGTGCGGCTGTGGCTGTCATTGTTTTTTCTTTATAGCTCTGCTTTAATCAAGTGCTTCCCATATTTTGAGTGCAATCCTTTTGCTTTGTTTTTCTCTATTCTTGACTGTTTTGCATAATTATATCCCACACGTGGGTGTCATTATTCTTCTTTAAGAGTGTATCCTTAACTAAATCACTTTCTTTCTCTAGATTAATTGTTAAGTATGACACTGTGCTTTGCTTCACATGATTTAATACATACCCATTTGTACTATTAAGGCAAAAGTGAGCCCACTTCTTAATCACAGCTGTACAATACAGACAACTCTTTAGATCAGGAATGCTGGGCATGTGCACGTAAGAGTGCTAGTGTATTTTAGGATAAATTACAGTTGCCCCTGTAGAAACTGATGGTTGCGATAAAGGAAGTGGACTCCCTGCCACTTACCTTGATACAAGGAGGGTCTATTTCCAACTCTTCAAATACTTGTGTGTTTATTGGTGTATTGAGAAGGGGATGGAGAGATACCTCATACCTAAATACAAAGAATGGTACTCAAGCAACCGAGTATCTGAGGAAGTATCTCAGATATGTGTACCCGATACTTGGATATCTTGTTGGTTTGGTGGATATGTATTCGATGAACTTATTGACATATTCTAAAACTTATGATGTATTGTACATGTGTTTATAGATGCATTGAAGATTCTGAAATCGAATTGATGTTCCACATGTTGCAAATGGAATAATCAATATCAAGCCCAGGAGGTTTGGCCTTTGTTGCCAAGAGAAAGCCTATGAAGGCAAACGGGCTGGGACGTTCGGGTTGGTATCAGGCCCCCCAATCAGTTCACAATGGCTAACACTGGAATGACTGTGTAGAGTAACTATTTGGCCATTTATGGGTGTCTGCTTTTGAGTAGTATGTATGAGGTCATAAGAAAAATAATAAAAACGAAGAAGTTAGAGATTTTCTATGCTATGATAGGGTGTATAAGAAAGCGATGAGTTGGAATTGTAGAACACTTGCCTGTGATGAGAGAGGTCACAGACTCAAGACAGGTTAGGGACTGGATTTGAGAATTATGTCAATATACAAAACTGGATTGCAATACCACCTCAATAATTCACAAAGGACTGTATAAGAGAGTTATTTATGGCAATTGGAGATTGACTAGGATGCTAATATGCAAATAGGTAAAAAAGAGACTCAGTAATGGTTCTTTGAAATGATATGTGAGTTATAAAACTGTCTCATTTAGAAAGATATGCAATGAGTCGTAGACATTAGGTGATCTCAAAGATAATAAGGGAAACATTATAGCTGGTGAAAATAGCTCCATGATAGGCTCTGCTGGAATTTCTACAAGAGTATCAATAGAAAGCTCTTAAACTTCTGTGGGATGTGAGGAAAATTCTTCTTGCAGTGGCCTTAACTCATCAACAACTTGACTCTGGATCATCAATATCTTCTGATTTTGACGTATCAACAACTTTTGATTCTGCCTTATCAAACAACTTCTGGCACGGTAAGAATTGAAGGCTCTGAATCTATATCATTTTTTGTTTTCATGTCTTTTATCATCTTTTGGATGCCCTCTAGAGTCTCTCGAAACTCAGTGAAGAGAAGGTGTGGAGCATACCGAGTACGAAATAGGTCTTGCAAAATAAACTAACATTGATAAGAACTATGATTGTCTTTCCACCACTAATAAGCTTCTCCAATCAGTCTCATCTGGGAATATTAACATATCTGTTCAGATGTCAGAACAAAATAACTAAAAAAAACTTCAAAATTATTTTTTCACTTTTCATACCCATAATAATCATCAAAACCCCAAAACATGAGAGAGCCGCATACATATCCCATTCAACTTCCTTTTTCTCACAATCAGTATGTAAATATTTACCACAAAAGTAAAAAACTCATAGAGAAAATTCAGTGTATAAAGATCAGAAGTAACTCAAAAATCTCAACGGCTCAAACTGGGCTCAATCGGACTGAAAACGGGATCTGAAATGCTGATATTCTATTGTAGGAACAGTATCGACATCAAACACGGGCTTGTAGAAGTTAGATCTGTTGTCTAACTGCCTGACCTTTTTCCAGTAGCTTCAGGACTCAGTCACGCATCTAGCGCTTCAGATGATACTCGAATCGGACTCCGAACGGGCCTGAAACGGACTCTGAAAGCTCTGTTGTGTGTTGTTGTGAACAGTGGCGGCCGAGAGAAAGCCGATGATATCAGCATCGACGCCGCTGATGTCAACCTCGGCTTGGATGAGCCGGATCAGAGCTGATAACTTCGGTCTACTTGAGTCGGCTATGCGGCTCGGGTTCGGCTCGGCTCCGTGGGTCGGGTCTAGATTGGGTCGGGTCGGTCTCCAATGGATCTGACCCAAGTAGCTTTAATAAAACTCGAAATCACTTAAACTCGTAAACCCGATTTCACTGAACCCACTTTTATTTAAACCCCGCTAGCCTTTCTCCTTCCTCTCGCTCGGAACTAGGGCTAGCTGCAGGCGTTGGCGACTACGGTGGCGATGAATCAGCGGCGGGATCGTCAACGGATCAGATGGTGGCGTGCTCGTCCGTGCTTGCAGGATCTGAGGTCGTCGGTGCTAGCGGAATCCAAGGTGGTTAAATCTGATGTTGTCGGCGGTTGGATTTGAGGTCATCGATGGCGATAATGGTGACGGTTGAGAGGGGAGGCGGTCGGCGTCAGTTTGGACAAGATGACTTGTCAGAGATGGGGGAGAAGTCATTGTCCGCTTACGCGGAGGAGATCTCGAAGATGAGGAGGCCATCGCCATATGTTGAGCTGTCACTGGGCTATCGACGAGGTGGTCGGTGTGTTGGGAAGTCGGCGTCGGCGGTCTTGGTGGTCTGGCGAGGGTGAGAGTGAGGTGGGAACTCGGTGGGGAAGATGAACAGTAACCAGCGGGTTACAGTTCACAGAATATAAGATTTTTTCTCTAAAAAATTCAGTTCTGATACTAAACTGATGTGGGACAGAAAGGATTTTAGGGTCTATGGTAAGAATTTGGCGGAATTGAGGGAAAATAGTGGAATTAGAGATTTGATATGGTCAGGGATCGCAACCTGGATCTTAGCTTCACTGCCTAGTTTGATTAATCAATGAGATTAAATCAAACAACATAAATTTTCACGAGGGAACCAAATTTAATTCAAATCATTATTAACGTCAAATTTTACTATATGGCTATATATAGCTTGCAAAACGTGCACCATACGTGCAATTATTGATAAAATCAAATCTACCCAAATCTAATTCAAATAACTCCTAAATCTCAAACAAATTTACTAAAATCTACATTTAAATAAAATCCTAAATTATGCTAAGATCTGGACCATTCGATTCCCCATCATGATAACTGCAGTTCATTGAACCTTCCATATGCTCATATACAAAGATGAATATATATTATATGCAAAGAGAGATATCAAATTGCATTTAATTGAATAACTTAGTTGTATACCATATGGTGATTCTTATTAGATTTGAAGTTTAATAGCATTCCTGGAATAAAAAACTTGATGTAGCAAAAGAAAATTATCTGGCATTTTTAATTTCTTATTATAGGAGATATATTCTCTCGTGATCTCCAAACTTAGGGAGACAATAGATCTTCATGGTTTGAAGGCATAGGGAGATAATATCTGATATTTCAGGATTTGAGAAGGACATAATCATAAGCTAATCATATGCATATATTAAGTTCAATACTTGGAGATCTGAACTTCCATATGAAGCTCTCATCACCACAAAGATCTGCGTGTTGTCATCTTCTGTTAAATGGAAAACTCTTCATAAGTTAGAAAACATTATCTTCAACTCTGGCCACACGACACGATGCGATCGTGGCCTTCTAATGTCCAGATGTTAGTGTTTCAACTTTCAAGTACATATGCAATCCTGGAAACTTAGCAGATAATGCTGAAATATCTCATTTTGTTACTGTCTCTTGTTCGGCTGTTGAGTACTTCCTGAGTTAGTACACTGTGCAGAGATCCCCATCTAATGCTTTCTGAAGATTCCACTCATCTTGCATGCATCCCATTATAGATAAACAAGATGTAGCTCTTACTTCCAATGTCATCCTCATTACAATTTCAGTCTCACATATTGGATCAGAAATCTTATAATCATCTAAGTCATTTGGTAAATGACATGCTTAATATTTCATATTCAATCTAAGGTCCCTGATGAATCAACATTACATACCAAGATCAAAAGAAGTGAACAAACAAAAAAAAAAAAAAAGAAAGAAAAGAAAAACAATAGATCCTTCTCTTATTTAATTAACTTTGTACTAATTAACAAAGATTAACATGACCGGAAACCAGTTGCCATATGATTTATTTTGTGAGGGTAAAGGGGCCTTAGTCCCAGGAGTATATTATTAAAGTAATAAAGAATACATACTATGATAGGAATGCCGAAGAAAAAAAAAATTATGACGGCTTACAACATTTATGAAGTGGGAACTGTGATCTCCATAGAGCCACCAAAGATGAGATCCGACCCCGAGTTCCATGATAAAAGAAAATTTCTTGAAAAGCCATTTGATTCTATTCATGTCAAACTACCCATATGATTGCATTGACAACATAATCTCACTGATAACTTTATTGTGTGGGATATTAGATAGCCTCCAATCACCTCAAAGAGATGCAATAGAAGACGAATAAGAAGATAGCGCTAAGGGAAACTTCATTGTGTGGGATATTTCACCCGCATCAGGAATGATGACACGTGTCTAAGTTACCGAGTGCTCCCACGAGAAATCCATAACTCTCAGAGTTCTATTCGGAGCATCTGTCACATCTAACCTTCCCGAGGTCACACTCTCTGTCCTGAAGATCCTTCCATCTCTGAGCTACATTCTTCTCGAAGACATCCTCAGTCCAGAGCCGCACTCCACTACTCCGAGGTTTTTCTCGCTCCAAAAGTCCAACTCCAAGTCAGAAGCTCCGAATGTCAGTCCCCCCGAGATCTCTGCCTACCGTTACGTACCTTCATCCTCACGTTCATAACGTATAACGCTCCTTTCAGTGAGAGCAGTTATGCACAATGGTGGATTCCCCGGCCTGCAATTCTAACCAACCAACACCAGCAATCATAGTCATTACAACAAATCCAGCACGTGCGGATCATGCAATTACATTATTCTGTTAATTCTGTCTCCACATCGGCATCCCTGTTTGGTATATATGATCCTTCTTCTCCAAGGAGAAGGGGATCATTTCTCTAACCCTAAAAACACACATATACATCACTACACTGGAAGTTTTTCTGTTCTAATCCACCATCACATCAGTAGTTCCCTGTGCTAGTCCACCCTTCCACCACACTGTCAGTCTCTATTTGTCGGTCCTCCTACCATTCCACCTACTGATTCTTACGCTTGATGGTCTTACACTGGCACTATATCGATGCTCCTAATCTGAAAGGTGTTCTTTTCTGTGCGTGTTCTGACAAGTAACATCCCAGGTGAGCGTCTCCAAACTTCGCTTGTGGTGGATCGATCCACGGTGAACCAGTTTTTATCCACCACAAAAGGAAATCAATGCTTTTAGCAGGCAAAGGGACAAAACCACTCAAGACTTAGCTACTTGCTCAATCTTTTTTCTACCACTAAATTAATTACCAGTAACAATCAAAAAGTAACTTTGTTTTTCAAGATAATTCTACTGTTACAGTTGATGGTACTGAAAATGATGTCTAGTTCATATATAAGCCAATTAATCGGTAAGGATTATGTTTGTGGCTATTCATTCAGAGAAATTTAAGAGTCTAAAAAGGTTGTTTCATTTTGTCTTTTTTAGGACAACCAAGCTAACTTTGGATTGGTTTCGTCAGAAAATCAGCCAAAAATATGCAATATTAATTTTGAGATATTTTTTCACGCTGTTTTGCTAGATTATGATAGATCTACAAAGGTAAATCTCGATTGACTCTAAAAGACGGCATGCTTGTTTATTGATTATTTAAAGAACTACAGAATACAAATTAAAGCAGAAGTGAACTATTTTCTTTGTTTTTTTAGTGTTATAATTGTTTTTTTAGTACTTATACTCAAGTATCTTTTTTGAGGTTTGCCTTTTTTGCTTTTATCTTTCAGGTGATAGTCTTGGTTGTTTAGTGTTTTAGTATTGTAATAATTGTTGTTCTTATTATCTTAAAAAAAATGTAATTGTTGTTCTTGAACTTTATACTTCGTTTCTTGCATAAATTGGCTGGGGGTAAAATTCTACAAAGGGAAAAAATTGAAGAAATAAGAAAAGGAAGAGGAGGTTCCATTTTTAGATAACTGATTGATTTATTGAACTTTCATAGTATTAGAATTTCTGTCATATTAACAAAGAAATTGAATTCCCAAACTTTCAGTTATTTCTGCTATTCTTAAATAAAATCTTATAAAATTATTGGCCTTCTTTCTAGCATAAATTGAACTAACAACACTCTAGATCATCTATAGCACATTACTAGCTTGAGAAATTAAAGAAAACTGTAACGCCCCGATTCCACGGATACGGGGACGTCACTGCGACGTATATACGTAGGTCAGAAGAAGCCCCCACGTATATACGCTAAGCATAAAAGTACAACAAGGAAACAGAGTACAACGCGAAGCGTGGTATACATACATATGCCAACATAACAGTACATATACAAAGCTATCACAGTATGATAAACAACCACACATTTCATGTGTCTTTTATCATAAACAAGTCCAAAAGTAAAATATACAATATAAACACAAAATGCTCACGAGAAGGATGAAGATCTCGTGAGTCAAAAAGAGATGGCCGGCACGAAGGAACTGGAGCTAATCTGACTGCACTCAAAGGAAAGCTCAATCTACTGTGGATGGCTCCACTTCGATCCAGCTTCTAAACCTGAACATACAAATCCAAGGGAGTCAGGACCTCCCAATAATAACAGGCTACAGCCAAATGGCTAAGAAACATGAATAAGAGGGTTAGAATCAGTATAAGAAACATGAACCAGCAAGTAATGGAAGTATAACGAAATAAAGATGGAAAGACTGTGTGCAAGCTTGAGTTACGGCTTTACAAGACTAGTAAGTCGAAGGAATAATAACAAAGCGGTTATGATAGAAACATGTAAGAGGTAAAGCAGGAACTAGAATCATCATATATCAAGTCTAACAAGAATACAGGAATCATAACAAGGATTATGACATAACAGGTATAATAGGAGTCATAACATAACAGGTATCTATAATAGAAATCATAACAGGTGTCTTATTATTATTACTCGTCTAACCCATATATCTAGGTATGTGTCTCGGTATATACCCGGTATATATCCCAACTCACATACATCCATATATAAGAAAGTCGAGGTTGTTATTGGAAATAGCGGTTGTATCAACGAACTATGTTTACAGTGGGTCCCGTACATACCCGGGACCACGGCCAAAGTTTGCTCCGTTGCATGGAAACGGAAGCCAGCCGCAAGGCTTATCCAGGAGGAGGGACTTATGTATGCCCGTTAAAACAGGAATGTAGGGAGCCAGCTCTCCCCTCGGTCCCCTGGTGGCCCTCAGGTCAGACCGGATATATAGTGCACAACCTAATGCCACTGTAAACACGAACATATATCGATATCCGCATGTTTCCCCCGACCCAATACAAGTTGGTCCTTTTTAGGATTTAATAGTTTAATTATCACTTTACGGGAAATAACAGGAAATGGACATGATCAGGAATAAGGAGTACAGAAGCACTATATAGTCAGGTCACTGCATATAAAGCAGGGAAACAAGTTACTGATCATGGTACAAGATAACAAGTCAAGTTCCCGTAAGGATAATAATCACAAGTCGAGTGTATCATGCTGGGTATAGAGTGATAGCATGACAAGATGGTGATATCCAACAAGTAACCAATCAAGTCAAGAGATTGATATTAATCAGGGCAAGTCATGTCATAACAAGTGGTTCTTACTAGGTAGTAACATGCCAAGTGGTCAGGTGATAACATAGTGGAAGTTAGGTGATATACATGTGTTAAAAGGAAACATGAAACTAACAAGTCTGAAGTAACGACATAGCAATGATAATATAATAGAAACCCAGAGTTCAATGACCTCGAAGGGTCAACCACGCATAGTGTACGATAAGAAAGTAGGCATAACACAGATAGAGTACATGAACAAGAATGAAACAAGCAGTAGCATATCAATGGAAATATGAAGTGACTAGAGATGACATACATCAAGTAATAGGTCATAAAGTACAAGTTATGAAGTACAAGTAAGAACAATATATAGTATATGTATCAAGGATAAGATACAAAGTCAAGGAGGTAATTAACTATAACAGACAACCATAAGTTAGTCGACTAGGTTGGAATAGTAGTCGACTAATAGAAGGGTTAGTCGACTAACAGTAGGGTATAGTCGGCTAAAACTGTGTAACAGAGAGTTGGGTTTCTGATTCAGGGAAAGTTAGTCGACTAGGTTGAAATAGTAGTCGACTAACAGACATGTCAAGTCGACTAACAGTTATGTTAAGTCGACTAAAACTGTGATACAGAGAGTTAAGGTTTTGATTCAGGAAAGGTTAGTCGACTAGGGTCAAGAATGTAGTCGACTAGGGGTCTCTAGTCGACTGGTAATTTAGTCTAGTCGACTAAAACTGTGAAATCCTGAAAGTCTAAGTTTAAAAACAGAAGGGTTAGTCGACTAATATCTAGGTCAAGTCGACTAATCGTGGGGAAAAACAGAATACAGAGCAGAATCTGCTGGTTGTGTTGGATGGTCTAAAAATAGGATTTTTATGACATATGAACACAAGATATGGAGAAAACAAGTATGCTTAGGAATGAAACAAGTCTTGGTGAGTAAAAATACTCACAAGGATTGGTTAGGTGAAGCTTTGTAGTCTTGAAAGGATCCCAAGGTGGAGATGATGGCCTCAATCCAAAAGTAGTTGTTAAAGTTGAAGTTGCTTGAGGTGGAGAAGATGATCTTGGTGTTGCTTTGGGAGTTGGTGGTTGAAGATGAAGACCTTGATGATGCCCTAGATGAAGCTCTTGAAGTTGGAGGTTGAGTTGAGAGGGAGGAGGATTTTGGTGAAGGGGATTTCTTTTGGTGAAGTGAAGAAGAAAAAGAGATGGAATTGTAAAGGAATGTTTATATATGATTTGGAATTTGTGAAGGTGGTGAAATTAGAGTAGATGAGAGGGGGTTATTTGCAAAGTGGAGGAGGGGGTGAGTGTCCTTCTCTTGGCCACTTGGCCGGCCATGGAAGAGAGAGAGAAAGAGAGATATTTTTGTGGGAAGTGTGTGGAAGAGTGTGGAATTATTGGAATTTTGGAAAATGGAAATGCTTTAGCTTGTGGAGGAAAGAAGGAAATAAAGGAAAAGGAAAAATGGAAAAGAAATTGAAATGAGAAGATATTTTCTTGGAATTAGAATTGGAAAATATTGAAAGGACAGATACCCGGGTTTAAATCGAGGATACGGAAAATATTTCGAAAAATACCGGAATCGTCCGAAATTCAAGTTTCTCGGAACGACCCGAAATAATTATCAAAAATCCATAATATTATATTAAGAATAATGGTGAAATCCGTTTTAGAAATACTTTATAGTTTTAAAACTAAAAATCCCGGAATCAATAATTTACCGACTCCGTTGGAATTTTCATAAAATCCAAAAATCCTCAGAAAAAGAATGTAGGTAGAAAATATGATTCTAAGGAATAATGTCTAAAGAATCATTTAGAAATTCCAAACCGTTTAAGAATTAAAAATTCAGGAATCGGTCAGCGGCACTGGCCGACACCGGTTTTGAAGAAATTCCTTTTAATTCAAGAAAAATTCAGAAAATCATAGAAAATTTATAATAATGGAAAATAATATTTGAAACTGAAATCGGTCAATTCTACACATCAGAAAGACTAAATCGAAGAATATACTATGATCGGGCCTTCGGTTCAGACTAGGGCTGACTCCGAGTCCACGAATCCACATCCAAGGTAAAACAATCATATAAGGAATTCATAATACAGAATAAATACGGGAAACAAATCGAAAAATACGACCGAAAATCTGAATACGAAATTAAGTACGTATTCCGGGAACGGGGTATTACAATCCACCCACCTTACAAAAATTGCGTCCTCGCAATTTCGCTAAGGGGTAAATTGAATACAAAGGGGACAATGGCTGGAATAAAGGCCTCATAAAACCAAAACAGGGGATAAGATGAACACATGAGGGACTAGAATGAACAATGATAGAATGATAAGGAAAAATATTTAGAATAATAACCAACTCAAATACAAGATCTGGGGTAGTGGTTACCATGACATCCCTAAGGTTCCGGATCTAGACACTGGTCTTCACACAGTGCTGCACCGTCTGATGTCTCGGTTGCCTGATCTGTTCCAGTTTTCACTCCCCTCTGCTGTTGATTATTCTGTTGGGGTGGAACAGGTTCTGGATTCCTCCTTGGTGGCGGGGCTGGAAAAGCTGGGGCTGAACGAGCTGGTCTGACTGGTGCCACCTGTCCAAACTTCCTGTGTGGGCAATTCCTTATCACATGACTCTCTTTCCCACATGCCAACATAACCCATTGGCCATTCGGCAATCCCTCTTGAAATGTCCGGGTTTGTGGCAGAAATTGCATGTGTTCCCAGGAAGAGGACGTTTGAACGGTCGCTTGATCTTCGGGCCATTGATTGTCCTGGTCGCACCTCCTTCGTTCACTTCATTCATCAACTGCAAGGCCCTCCTCATCAACTGCAAAGCCTTCTTAATCGACTTGTTCTGCACTTGGTTCTCACTCTTCTTCTCCAATCGTCGTTCCTTTCCACGGGAAACTTTTGATGCTTGCCCAGTGTCCATACCTTAGTTGATGAAAGATAACTGGAAAGAGTTGGAAGAATGGAAGGAGTTTAGGATATGAAGAAAAGATCAAGAAGAACTAGAAAAATCAAGAAGGACTAGATAACTTTGTACGTTGTTGTTGGCATTAGCAAATTACGATAATTTGCTGCTTGATTGTACTTTAGGTTTGAGAGCCTAAGCTCTGATACCATCCTGTAACGCCCCGATTCCACGGATACGGGGACGTCACTGCGACGTATATACGTAGGTCAGAAGAAGCCCCCACGTATATACGCTAAGTATAAAAGTACAACAAGGAAACAGAGTACAACGCGAAGCGTGGTATACATACATATGCCAACATAACAGTACATATACAAAGCTATCACAGTATGATAAACAACCACACATTTCATGTGTCTTTTATCATAAACAAGTCCAAAAGTAAAATATACAATATAAACACAAAATGCTCACGAGAAGGATGAAGATCTCGTGAGTCAAAAAGAGATGGCCGGCACGAAGGAACTGGAGCTAATCTGACTGCACTCAAAGGAAAGCTCAATCTACTGTGGATGGCTCCACTTCGATCCAGCTTCTAAACCTGAACATACAAATCCAAGGGAGTCAGGACCTCCCAATAATAACAGGCTACAGCCAAATGGCTAAGAAACATGAATAAGAGGGTTAGAATCAGTATAAGAAACATGAACCAGCAAGTAATGGAAGTATAACGAAATAAAGATGGAAAGACTGTGTGCAAGCTTGAGTTACGGCTTTACAAGACTAGTAAGTCGAAGGAATAATAACAAAGCGGTTATGATAGAAACATGTAAGAGGTAAAGCAGGAACTAGAATCATCATATATCAAGTCTAACAAGAATACAGGAATCATAACAAGGATTATGACATAACAGGTATAATAGGAGTCATAACATAACAGGTATCTATAATAGAAATCATAACAGGTGTCTTATTATTATTACTCGTCTAACCCATATATCTAGGTATGTGTCTCGGTATATACCCGGTATATATCCCAACTCACATACATCCATATATAAGAAAGTCGAGGTTGTTATTGGAAATAGCGGTTGTATCAACGAACTATGTTTACAGTGGGTCCCGTACATACCCGGGACCACGGCCAAAGTTTGCTCCGTTGCATGGAAACGGAAGCCAGCCGCAAGGCTTATCCAGGAGGAGGGACTTATGTATGCCCGTTAAAACAGGAATGTAGGGAGCCAGCTCTCCCCTCGGTCCCCTGGTGGCCCTCAGGTCAGACCGGATATATAGTGCACAACCTAATGCCACTGTAAACACGAACATATATCGATATCCGCATGTTTCCCCCGACCCAATACAAGTTGGTCCTTTTTAGGATTTAATAGTTTAATTATCACTTTACGGGAAATAACAGGAAATGGACATGATCAGGAATAAGGAGTACAGAAGCACTATATAGTCAGGTCACTGCATATAAAGCAGGGAAACAAGTTACTGATCATGGTACAAGATAACAAGTCAAGTTCCCGTAAGGATAATAATCACAAGTCGAGTGTATCATGCTGGGTATAGAGTGATAGCATGACAAGATGGTGATATCCAACAAGTAACCAATCAAGTCAAGAGATTGATATTAATCAGGGCAAGTCATGTCATAACAAGTGGTTCTTACTAGGTAGTAACATGCCAAGTGGTCAGGTGATAACATAGTGGAAGTTAGGTGATATACATGTGTTAAAAGGAAACATGAAACTAACAAGTCTGAAGTAACGACATAGCAATGATAATATAATAGAAACCCAGAGTTCAATGACCTCGAAGGGTCAACCACGCATAGTGTACGATAAGAAAGTAGGCATAACACAGATAGAGTACATGAACAAGAATGAAACAAGCAGTAGCATATCAATGGAAATATGAAGTGACTAGAGATGACATACATCAAGTAATAGGTCATAAAGTACAAGTTATGAAGTACAAGTAAGAACAATATATAGTATATGTATCAAGGATAAGATACAAAGTCAAGGAGGTAATTAACTATAACAGACAACCATAAGTTAGTCGACTAGGTTGGAATAGTAGTCGACTAATAGAAGGGTTAGTCGACTAACAGTAGGGTATAGTCGGCTAAAACTGTGTAACAGAGAGTTGGGTTTCTGATTCAGGGAAAGTTAGTCGACTAGGTTGAAATAGTAGTCGACTAACAGACATGTCAAGTCGACTAACAGTTATGTTAAGTCGACTAAAACTGTGATACAGAGAGTTAAGGTTTTGATTCAGGAAAGGTTAGTCGACTAGGGTCAAGAATGTAGTCGACTAGGGGTCTCTAGTCGACTGGTAATTTAGTCTAGTCGACTAAAACTGTGAAATCCTGAAAGTCTAAGTTTAAAAACAGAAGGGTTAGTCGACTAATATCTAGGTCAAGTCGACTAATCGTGGGGAAAAACAGAATACAGAGCAGAATCTGCTGGTTGTGTTGGATGGTCTAAAAATAGGATTTTTATGACATATGAACACAAGATATGGAGATACAAGTATGCTTAGGAATGAAACAAGTCTTGGTGAGTAAAAATACTCACAAGGATTGGTTAGGTGAAGCTTTGTAGTCTTGAAAGGATCCCAAGGTGGAGATGATGGCCTCAATCCAAAAGTAGTTGTTGAAGTTGAAGTTGCTTGAGGTGGAGAAGATGATCTTGGTGTTGCTTTGGGAGTTGGTGGTTGAAGATGAAGACCTTGATGATGCCCTAAATGAAGCTCTTGAAGTTGGAGGTTGAGTTGAGAGGGAGGAGGATTTTGGTGAAGGGGATTTCTTTTGGTGAAGTGAAGAAGAAAAAGAGATGGAATTGTAAAGGAATGTTTATATATGATTTGGAATTGTGAAGGTGGTGAAATTAGAGTAGATGAGAGGGGGTTATTTGCAAAGTGGAGGAGGGGGTGAGTGTCCTTCTCTTGGCCACTTGGCCGGCCATGGAAGAGAGAGAGAAAGAGAGATATTTTTGTGGGAAGTGTGTGGAAGAGTGTGGAATTATTGGAATTTGGAAAATGGAAATGCTTTAGCTTGTGGAGGAAAGAAGGAAATAAAGGAAAAGGAAAAAATGGAAAAGAAATTGAAATGAGAAGATATTTTCTTGGAATTAGAATTGGAAAATATTGAAAGGACAGATACCCGGGTTTAAATCGAGGATACGGAAAACATTTCGGAAAATACCGAAATCGTCCGAAATTCAAGTTTCTCGGAACGACCCGAAATAATTATCAAAAATCCATAATATTATATTAAGAATAATGGTGAAATCCGTTTTAAGAAATACTTTATAGTTTTAAAACTAAAAATCCCGGAATCAATAATTTACCGACTCCGTTGGAATTTTCATAAAATCCAAAAATCCTCAGAAAAAGAATGTAAGTAAAAAATATGATTCTAAGGAATAATGTCTAAAGAATCATTTAGAAATTCCAAACCGTTTAAGAATTAAAAATCCAGGAATCGGTCAGCGGCACTGGCCCACACCGGTTTTGAAGAAATTCCTTTTAATTCAAGAAAAATCCAGAAAATCATAGAAAATTTATAATAATGGAAAATAATATTTGAAACTGAAATCGGTCAATTCTACACATCAGAAAGACTAAATCGAAGAATATACTATGATCGGGCCTTCGGTTCAGACTAGGGCTGACTCCGAGTCCACGAATCCACATCCAAGGTAAAACAATCATATAAGGAATTCATAATACAGAATAAATACGGGAAATAAATCGAAAAATACGACCGAAAATCTGAATACGAAATTAAGTACGTATTCCGGGAACGGGGTATTACAAAAACAAGAGAAAAACTTTGGATGGTATTTGGATTTATTTGATCACCTTGCATGCTTTGAGCTCCTTGTCTTTTTGTACATATATTGATCATATTAAAAACTTCATCTGTTTTTTTGAGATTACTCTCTCTCTCTCTCTCTCTCTCTCTCTCTCTCTCATGAACACCAAAGGATGCATAAAATCTGATCACAAACTGCAAGTGCTAATTGGCTGAGTCAAGCTTGCATATGCTAACATGTACTCATCCAGCTACAGCAGACTGATCTGTTAGCCAGACTCTTTGTTTTCAGCAGGCATATGCACGAGAGTCTGTCAGAAATTGATTTTGCCATAGGTTGCAGCTTATGTACTTCTCATCTTTCTCTGGATCAAATTCTGCAAGTTCTACTTGCAGGTCCACTACAAGTGTAGAATCCATATTGGATCCAATCCTGCTAATTTGCATTTGGGTTTGATACATGAAATGTGACATTCTCATTTCTCACTCTGATTTTGGACATCAGATTTTTGGAGGAGAGGCCTGAAATGTTATTACTATTTTTTAGTATAATCTGAACATTCTAGCCGATATATGTGTCTATCTTCTTTGGGACATTAAAATGATTTCTCAAAATATTGCCAAAACTTGGAATTTTACTGTTTTACATATCAAACCATCACTAATCTCAAGCCAAATATCCTGGTAATTTAGTCTCATATCTACACATTGCCAATCTTCACAGAGAAGATTAAAAAGACAGACGAAAACATAAACAACAAAACCAGAAAAGACATGAGTTTTCCTGAAAACTACTTTCATGGAAAATTTCACAAGTTTGCAATAATTTCCATCATGCAAGAAAACGCCTGGAAGTTTACTTGGTCTATGCAAAAAGAAAAAGAAAAAAGATCTCCCTAATTCAAACAACCACATTGTTTGTTCACACAGATATCCCAGCAGAATAAAACCCAACAACATAAGATTCTGAAAACCATCAGAAAGCAAAGCTTATTATAAGCTTGGAATGGATTCTGCTCGAATGATTTGTTTCAGAAGAGCTTTCTCCTCATCGATTTTCTTCTTCTCTGCAGGATTTCTAGGCTTCACTTTCCTCTTCTCTTCCAAAATCCACTTGTAGAGCTCGCGTTGCTCATGTTCTGGAATAGGAGGCTGGACCTTCGCAGGTGCAGGAAGAGATACAGTTTTCTCAGAGACAGAAGCTTGTGTGTCTGCAACTGAAGAGGAAGGCACCTTCCCTGTGGACCCCTCATCTGGTTCCCTCTTCCAAGTTCTTGCGAGTACATAAACTGCACATAATCGAATTTATCCTTGAAGCAAGCATATGATACAGCTCAAAGGAACCATAAATTTTATATTTCAGAGTGACAAATTGGCAACTGTTAGCAAACCCTTGAATCAGATGAAATAGGAAACATGCAGCACAATGCAGTAGCCAGTATGATTGGATCATCCAAAAGCTACTCCAAAACTCGGGAGTTCACATTAACTCCTAAAAGTAAGAACTAATACATCTCACACTGAGAACTCCACCAACATCCAGTCTTATACGGTGACTGGAGTGAGTAGAGAATTAAGTAATCGTGACAGCTCTACTTCTGGAGGAAAACAAGATGTAGAAACTGGAAAGGTACTAAATACACTTTTTAGATTTACTATAAATGCTTGATGCATTCAACAGATTCCCTCAATAAAAAGATCAGTAGTAATTTTGTTTAATGAAGCCACCGACTCAAAAACGGATTTTAATTTGACTGCGAAGACGGCATCGAAACATTGTTTAATACGAGAATACAGCTGTACCAAACAGGAGAAAAAGGACATGATAAAGAGAATGCAATCTTCCATCCTCAGAATTCATTCAAGTGAAGAAATTCAGGGGCTTTGAAGGAAAATCTCCTTTATGGCTTTCTTTCAGTAACTGCTGAAAAAGGTAACTTTATCAAAACTATGAGAAACAAGGCCAAGGGAATAGTTCAACTGCCCAAAAAACTTAAAAATGAGTATTTCATTACTGAATGATCAATATTGATCCAGGAGTAAGTTTAAAGAGGCTGTCAACGTTAAACCACAATCATTCAAGTGGGGTGGGGTATGCTTTTATAACTCAATATTTGCAACACATGTGAAAGGAATATCCAACAAATTCTAAAAAATAAATCAAACTGAACAGTATAAAGAATTTCAGTCCACCTTGTCAGGATGGAGTCTTCAGATAACATGCCTAGCTTCACTTCAGCATTCTTTAGAACACTGAAACGAATACCCATTAATTAGAGAATTACACAACACTTGTAACTAAAGTATGCCAATCACACAGAATATGTATTGAACTTCCCCCAATACCAATTCAGAGAAAATTATGACCGACATTTGACTAGCAACCTTCTCTACTGAAAAAGAAAAGAAGGGGTTAGAACTTCAAGCTCCTCCAGAGCGCGCACACAGATTGGCACTAACCACTTAGATTGTGTAATTATAATTTCTATTGTCTGTAAGACATGTCTTAACACAATTAACACCACAATTTCTCCAGTGGACGACTAAAACATTACCCAATTTTAATGTTCTAAAAAAACATTACCCCATATTAACATACTCTTTTCAAGTTTATTTATTTATTTATTTATTTTGGAGAAATTCTTTTCCAGTTTCTAATAGTCTATAAGACAAAGTTTCAAATCTAATATATATCGACAATATCGTATCAGGATTCGAGGTACCATATATGATATTACCCTCTCATATCGGGCCGACATTGTCGATATGGCTGATATGCCCATATTGACGATATCGATTCTAAAACCCTTGTCATATAGATACCGAGATTTTAAACCATGCTATAAGCCATATAGTTAAACGATTATCTAACAATAGACGATTAAGCATTTAACTTACAATAGCATCCAATCATAATAAACAAGGGCATGTGATGCAAAACTAATATAGAAGACAAGGGAAATAAAGATAAATTTTGACAATTAGATAAAGATTAATTAGGGCTTTGGCACCCAGGTGATGTCTCACCCACATTCACACATCAGCATGTAAAGAGATTCAAAATGATTAGCAAATCACCATGCTAAACAAATATGATTTAGATTTTTCAATATCAAGGTCTAAGTAATCCACTATAACTCTTGGCCTTATATAGGCTCACATTCTAAGACTCCTTTCATCACAATCGATGTGGGACTAAAACAAAATCTAAAACAAATAACATAAATAAAAAACTACATAAAGAAACTAGGCTATATTAATCCCCATCAGCGTGCAACTATGTGAATCTGATCACTCCCAAGTTCTCTCTTGATCCTTTGGAACCAGTGCATGCGAACTAGAAATTGAATTCAAATTCTCTCTCAAACCGGAGGACATGTTCCAACCAGCCCCCACCCCTCTTTCCTGTTACCCTTATAACTCACTCAGGTTCAACCTAGTTAAACCACCGACATACGCTGGCTAGAGTGGAATTTAGAAGGGTTCTTGTTCGGGCGTTTCTGCAGCACAATAGTGAAGTTTTTATCGAGCAGTTTTATTCCATCTGGCGGTGAATTTGCATTGGGGAGTCAGCAGCAGAAACTCCATAGGAATCTGATCCAACTGAAATCCAAATATCACCACCCATAGTTTCAAGCCTTAAGTATCATTGTCTACCTTGACCAATAGACAAACCTCAGAGGCTGTGTGGCTTGAATGCTGGAGGCTTGTGGAGTTGTCGAGGGTCGGTCTTGGTTCTTGGTACAGGAGGTTGGCTCTTAATCTTTTCTATAGCTTGTTCAGTTTAATGGGCAATATTCAGACACTATCTGAGCATGCATCTCAAGAGGATAAAAAAGTACAGCTTTCTGTATTCTTCAGAAAGTATAGATGACCTAGTTCATTTTGCACAAGAATCAAGGTTTACCAAGGCTTCTGAATGTGTTGAGTAATCAAACATGAGTTCCATTGGATTCTAGTTTAAAGAAAGATCCTGAACACAATTTTTGCCCCCAAAAAAAGGACACAATCAAAATTAACAGTATTCTATCTTGACAAGAATGAAATCCATGAGCATTAATCCGAACAGAAGGAGCAACAAAATCAATGATATCTAGCCAAAAAATAAAAAGATTGATCCATTTATTGATATATTGGGAATTTATCCTATAGTTTAAAAACAAACACAGTTTATTTTTTGAAAGGTAATTCAAAAAAAATGTCAGAAGCACTTATATACATACAAAAATGCCAAGCGCCAAGCGTGCAAGTCCTTTCTAGATAATATTTTTGGAGAGATACTTCCTGAGAAGGGCTTATATATGTTAGAAGATTTTATGCTTCAAAACGTAAAAAAACAAAAGAGCAAGCCCATCTTTCTTTTCCAAACATTAGGATTTACTCAATATAACAGAGATAGAATCTTCAAATAAGATATTTTAGTTCAAAACCAATATCATCAACTAGACACACTATATACTACGAAACATTTCAAAAGAGAAAAATGAAAGATAAAGGAAAGAATATATATAGTCCGCAATGTTTGAGCAAACATCATATATCCCTTGCTACCTAGTACCTACTTAGAAAATATTAGTTACCAAGACTTGACAGTATTGACCATCAATCTTCTAACAAAAAGATAATTGAAAGAAAAAACAAAAAAAAAATATATTTAATCCCCCAGCTCATAGAATTAGTAGCAAATATAGTTGGCAAAAACATATAGTTTTAGTCAATGTAGCAAGGAAACTTCAACTTCTACCATGAAGACCCTCCGACACCCGTGTCAAACAACGGAACTTCTTTGGACACTTCTAAGATGTTAATTAGATATTATTGTTTTTTTAGTTTAGGATTCTTGTAAGTTCTTCGACATGTCTTACATTCTCATACACTTCTTTTTCCTGTATTTAACTTCATTTATATATCCAAGACGGTTGTCAAAAAATATGTGAAAATATTATTTGCATGAAGCTATGATTCATTTACATATCTTTCGATATAAGAAGTGTAATACACATTAAGCTAATCTATAAAAAGTTGAATAACCTTTGCAAAGTCATAAAAATGTATCATAGTTTAAAATCTTAGCATATATGCTACCATTGAATGTTATTAAATTATTAGATGTATGGCCTTTTTGATGCACAAACATATTTTATGCATGTATGTATGAATGTATGTGTGCGTGTATATATGCAGTTCCTCTTGTCACTTTTACATATTCTTTATATATTCTATTGTCATGTTGCGGCGTCCCCATGTCCTACTTTTTTTAGGAATTGTCGTGTCCCCTGCTTGTGTCTGTGTCATCCCCATGTCCCATATCCGTGTCCATGCTTCTTAGGTTTTGGTACATTTCTTAGACATTAGTATTACAGTTATTTACTAGACGGCTTATAATCTACCTCACATTAGTTCTCTCTTTTCAAGTCTCAAGTCGGAAGTCTATGAATCCAATTGTTAAAGCTGCAAAGAGTGTTACCAAATAATGCACATTCAGCAGTTACTTTGAAATAAAATTTAGATATCTAGCCAATAAAACTCTATATATTAGTCTAGAATAACAGGTGGTTCTTTCTATTTAAATCATAAGCAATTTGATCAAAGCTTAACAAACATACAATCTACCAACAATCTTTATTTCTACACCATCGTATGGTTGTTTAACCAAATATGCAGATTACTTCCAATGTAAAACATACAAATTTTAATTGGTAAAATAAGAATTTTCCAACAATAGCAACCAACCAAGGTGACTGAAAGCATCCATCATGTGACCCTGATGAGCCAAAATTAATCCTTTGGAACCATGCATTTCAAGCAAACAAGAAAGTAGATAGAGATTCCCTCTCAAACCACCAGAGTTAATGCACACGGAAACGACAATAATCCAAATTAAATTCAAGCTGTATCTAGTAACCTCGCATTTATAGAAAAGATGCAATAAGGCATCCAAAACCATCTATAAAAAAGGTGGATTGTTAAGAAGCTTGCCCCATCTAGCCATTGACCCCTTGGCAGCCAAATGACACCGTTCTCCTCTATGCTTCAGCATATACAGAGCCAACGGCAAAAAGAATCAGTCTCAATCATCAAACCGGTTCCCATATCATCCATACCTAAAATTCGATGCCTGAACGAACCATCACAACCGTTCAGTCGGGCCTCAGCCCGACTTGATCACTCGCCACCTCTCAGTCTCCATTTCCTAGGGTTGGAGCTAGAGCACCTCCGATTCAAGTGTCCTGAAGAGAATAAAACTTGGGGCTCGTCACTCGTGGAGTCGATGGGTGTCGTCCTGAATCATAAAGACTAGGAGGATTCTAAATTGAAGAATTTTGCATGTTTCTACTGTTTTGTTCTGTGCAATGTTTCAGATCATTATGAAGGGTTCTTGTTTCTCACAAAGATCCTAATTCCTTCTCTCTTTTTTCCCAATAATGAAATCTATTAATTTGTTTTATGGGCAATATATCAGATATGTGAAGGTTTTCTTGTTTCTCAGAAAGATCCTAACTTTTTTCTTCTTCAAAATAATTGAAATCTATGAGCTATCAAACATTCGCATGGATAATCGAAGGCATGTTGTAAAACCCTAGAAGTTGAGGGACTTGTTTAGCGCTTTACCTCCGACGGCGACACTGGCGGTGAGGAGGAGCGGGAGGATCCGACGGAGGAAGCTCTTCTTTGCCGCTGATGGCAGCGGGGAAGGGGGAGGAGCGGCGTAAGATGAAGAAGAGGCCATCAGAGGAGGAGGCGGAGTTGCCGATTTTGTTCTCGGTTGCTTCTTGGATTTCTTTCCTGTGATCAAAAGAGACAAAAAGCCCAACGTGTATATCGCGTTTGCGATGGGACACCGAACCGGCAAAAAAGAGGGGAAAAAAAAGAGAAAAGGGAGGACGCTGGAGGGGAGAGAGTGTAGTGGAGTGCTGTTGCTCTGATTGTTTTCTGTGTTGCTCTTTTTCTGCGGATAAAGACGGAGAAATGGATGAAGAGACAGATAATATTTTTATGCTATTATATCACCATCGGATGGTGAGATATCGATCGATCACGACGGTGACGTTGAGAGAGAGAGAGAGAAGGGCAAGAGAGGTGAGAGGAGAAAGGAGAGCTACAGAAAAAGGGAGAGGGAGAAGAAGGGAGAGGCGGAGAGCCAGAGAGGGGAGAGGGAGAAGAGAGGAGCTGGTGGGCGGTGGATCAGAGCAAGGGAGGGAGAGACGAAGAGCGATAGAGAGGGGGGAGGAAAGACGAATAGACGAATGGACGGACGTAATTTGTGAAGGAATCACGGGAGATAACCTCCTTTCAGTCGGTTTTAACTAGTATACCACTGAAGTGGTGGAATCCGACCTCAATGGAGGTAGGCGACGACGCAGGACAAGACTAGGGATTTGCTGGATGAGGAGGAAGAAGAAGAAGAAATAAAGAGGACGAAGAAGAAAGATGAGGAGAAAATAAGGAGAGGAGGGCGTTGAGCGGCAGGGAGGAGAGGGCGCTGCTCTATTTCTTTCTCTCTCGCGCAAAGGTGAAGACGGACAAATGAATGAACAATTTTTTTGAAGGAGTCATCGGGCTTGTTTGATTTGCTGCAAGTGGGGCTGCAAGTGCAAAGCCGACTTGCAGTAAAATGGTTTTATTTTGTTTGTTTGAAATTTCATAGCAAAACTCACTTACAAATCAAAAAGTTAATTTTGTGACTCACTTGCAGACTTATTTATAATTTTTGTGGCTCATTTGTATACCCACTTGCAAAGCTCACTGGCACACTCATTTTGCAATATTTTTTATTAATTGATTAATCTTTTTAATTATTAGATTAATATTTTTTATTAGATAATCTTCTAATTATTAGATTAATTTTTTTAATAGATTAAAGTTTTTTATTATTAGATTATAAATTATTATTTTTTAATCTCTTCTTATTAATTAAAGTTTTTATTATTAAAATTTTATTTACATATTAATTAAGAATTCTGTTTTAAATTTAGTTACTTGAAATGTATACTTATGCATGTTTAGAAAATTTTGCAAGCTCACAATTAAACAATGAAAATTGAATTCTCATTTTACTTTACAGTGGTATTAAACATTACATTTGACAATATATTTTCTCACTTACACTTTCTCATTACCAATCAGACACTCGAAAACTTGCACAAAAGTTTCTCACTTACAACTTGCACTTGCGGCCAATGAAGCCTAAAGATACTTGAATTCGAGAATTAGTTCGTTTATTTATTTATGAAAGAATAAGTCACAAAGATATGATTAGTTGTAAAGTAAAAGATTGAATTGTAGTTTAAGATCTAACTCCAATGCTCAGGTTTCGCTAGCAAGAGAGAAAAGAAGAAAACATCTGAGAAGCACTAAAAGGGTGCAAATTAAATTTATAGAGAATAATATCAAGAGTTTCATGAACAATTAAATTAAATAAGCATGCTTTGGTTATGGTTTTAAGGCTGAAATAGTTAAGTTTTCAGTGGAACTCCATTATAAACAATGGCAAAATCAAATAAAATACTAATAATAGAGATTTCACACCCTTGCTGTAAATTTCATATCAGACAATCAAAGAAATCTTCAAGGAAATGCAGAAACTTACCGAGAAATCAATTTACATTGTTATTCCCAAGTTTTGATAAATCTTAAATCATCATGCTTACAATCTTAAACCTAAAATAATGCAGGGCACAATCATGAGATTTATCTGCATTAGGCCTACAACAACACTATCCAAATTCAACATTCTTGAACACAGTTCAAAAGCAAGATGAGTTTTCTTCTTGTTCACAAGGGTGGAATCGAATTTGCTCGAATGATCTGCTTCAGAATGGCTTTCTCCTCATCGATCTTTCTTCTCTCCAAAGGATCACTAAGCTTGACTCTCGTCTCCTCTCCTCTCCTCTTCCAGCATCCACAAATACCTGAAGCTGATCGTGTTCCGGGAGCAGGAAGAGCCTATGCAGATGCAACCGGAGATGCTGATGGAGCCATCTCCGTGCCTTTCTCATTCTCTTTGGCCCGAAAAAAAACCATGAGTAGACATTGACAATAACTGCACATCACAAAAATGATTACTGGAAAGATGATCAAATTATATGGAATCTGATTGTATCCTCTTACAGCACAGAATGACAGAATCAGAAATGCAAACAGAAATATAAATGACTGACCTCCAGCACACCAGCAGAAAGTAAATTTCATCATGATGCATCAAAGCCACAAATGGTCAGCAAGTCTAGCAGGACGAGAGGAGGAGAAAGCCATGACAGGACGAGGAAGGAAAAAACCCGAAGAGACACCAATTCTTCAACATTTTCCTGCAACTCAGCTTATACAGGTTTCTTTGCTGCTCTCTCTTCTTATTGTTCTTCTCCTCTCAAGTCAAGCCATGGTCATTTTCTTTTGTGTTGTGGAACGAAGTTTTGTTTTTTTACACACATAGGAAGCTACTCAATGAGGAAGCTTCAACAAAGAATCCTATAGATCTACAAGTCACCGAGTGAATGACTAATACAGAGAAGCAAATGTTTACAAGGAGAAATTCAAATAACTTAATTCTCACTTGAAAACAGATTAAAAAAAAGTACATATAAATATTGCCAAGAGGTTTACAAGCAACAATTAAAATAATAGCAAGATGTTTGTTTGCTAGAACCTCTAGCAGAACTTTCTGCAAAATATGATAATCTATAAAATAAAATAAAAATTAACTCACAAGGTAATTTAATCGTCGCCATAAAAAATGCTACCCAAGTGACTGATAACAACAAGAAACACGAAATTAGTCTCTCAATATTGTACTACTAAGAATGGAAAACTCACTTTCTAAAAAAATATAGTGCTCGAATTAGTTAATTGCTTCAAGGTTGGTGCAAGGAAAAAGATAACTTTCCACTTTCAGGCAAAATAATAAAATTCACTACGACTCTGAATGTTTCAGAAACAACTATCACATCTTCACTATATAAACAGCAATAAAAGTCATATACAAGTTAATACAATAACTATAGCTATTATGTTAACACACCATTGGATTTCCTCCCCCTCTTGTAGAGGTTCCAGCCAAGCAGGACAAGTAGCAACCGCAGG
This sequence comes from Agave tequilana, assembly GCA_038442645.1. NCBI lineage: Eukaryota > Viridiplantae > Streptophyta > Magnoliopsida > Asparagales > Asparagaceae > Agave > Agave tequilana. The sequence continues at coordinate 33,035 of JAVJIF010027359.1, read as the reverse complement.
GCCACCATTGATGAAGAGTCGAGCGCGGTCCAGTTAGACGACAGATGAAGCCTGGAGAGACAGATGATAATTTTTCCCGTCTCTGTTAATACCCTTCTCTGATCCCTGTCAATCACTCTTTGAGAGAGTAATTCATCTCCCATTGATGCCCATTACGGCTCATTACTCCTCTGCAGTTCAGTAGAGATCCCCGTTTCTGCATGACCTTTAATCCTCAACCTCAGTGTTGAAGACAAAACTTGGGAATGCAGTTGTAATGTCCCTACAATATAATGAGTATCAATATCAGAACTATTTTCTTCATGAAATCTATTAAGAAGTAACAATTTTCTTCATCCAATTTGTTCATAAACTAAATTCTTCTCGTTTTTTCCTTTTTAATTTTATATTTGGGTGAGTGATGTGCATGTGTGCACAGGCATGCACATGCGTCTGTGGAATATCCCTAAAACACAATGAGGAACATCAGTATCAAATCTTTTTTTCGTTGTATGTTTTCCATTTTTTTTTCCTTTTCCCTTTCTTTCTTTCTTCCTTTTGCTTTTTCTTCTTTCTTTTTGTTTTCCTTTTATTTCATTTTTTTTCTTTAGTGACTGAACTAATTTATATTCATATAGTGCAATGCCACAGAGAAGACATCATGTGATATTACAGAAGAGATCAGTTTCTTGAATGCAAATAACTACTTCAATTTTGTGAATACTGATGTAGGCCTGAAATTTTTGACATGAGACGAGCTAGGCTACTCCAGTAAGTTCACATGAACACGCAAAACTGTGATACTAAATGCACTTAGGTGTTCTATTTCAAACAAAACTACCCCAAATGAGAAGTACAAATAACCTTACAAGACAGATCATTTCTTGTAAGCACCGCATTGTAACCATGGTGAGGACATTTGCTGATCAACATAGGGTTGTTATCAGTGGAATTGTCAATGTGTGAACTCGGGGTGAGGACATTGCTGATCAACACAGGGTTGTCAACAGTGGAATTGCCAATGAGTGAACTCGGGCATTGTTGACAGGAATTAATTGGCCTACTCTTCATCTGTTCATCCATTTTCCACCACAACAAAACTTGTTTTTTAAAATATTCCAACCCCGTACATAAAACTCTTTAGATTACTTTAAATTTTCGCATAAATGCTCTTCTATATTAAGCGACCTGGTTATCAGCGTTGATGTATTAACCCTTTTTTGGTATCTAGAATTTGATATTTCTATTTCTTTTTTTTGTTATCACAAGTTGGTTAAAGCTTATTGTTATTATTATTACTACTTAGCCACTTGTCCTTGCACCTTCACCTGATCTTATTATATGTTGATGGAAACAATTAATTTAAGCATTTAGGGCTATTTTCATTCTGATATGGGACAAGTACCATTCATATTAGCAATAGTCAAATGTTAAATCACAAATTGGCAGCACCAGCACAACAATCAGTAATATTAGACATCGCGTGAATTTGAATCTTACCCAATTGAAACTGAATGGGTCAGTAAAAAATTGGTGAAGATAAGAAAATGAGATAAAAAGGGAAGGTAATTTTGCTATAATTTGATGACTTAAATTAGTTGCTTTGGAAAATGGGTAGTAGGTCATGTAAGGCAGGTAATTACATTAGCTCCCATGAAAACAATGAAAAATGGGTAGTAGGAAAGGAATAAAAAGCTTTTAGAAAGGCAAAAGGTAACATTTTGCTTCCATAAAAAGTAGGTGAGAAGTTGAAAAGTAAGGTTAATTAATGCTTGTTAACGAGTGTCCTAAGGGCACTCGTTAGCAAAACCCTTCCTTCAGTAGTACCCATAACCCATGGCCTTTGCAAGTGACTGAATGTATGCGATGGGACTGGGACCGCATAGGGGATACTGAGGGCTTGACTAATATATATAGAACCAAAAAACAGAAAATTCAGAATGCATACGTCAAATAAGGTAGAGTCATATTCTTTAAGAGAGAAGGGTGCCGAAAAACAAACTCCTTCCATTCTTCCTTGTTTATTCTTCCATCCCTGTCAGCATCAGCATCTGCAAATGTCTGCACAAGGACAAAAAAACCAGTCTGAATTGCCAATTCTAGAAAATTGCAGAAAAATCAAGAAGACATCATTGAAAGTGGTAATGGATACCTTATCAATTATAGCTTCAAGCAAATCATCTGAGAGTTTTATGTCTGACTCCATCAAAATTGCAATCACCATTTTCTTCACCTATGAATATACAAATATGGCATGAGATAATAACAGATATATTATTTTATTTTCAGACTGTCTAAGATTTGTTCACCATAACAGTAAGAAGGAACTATTTGAGACAAGATAATTAAAGTAGAACACACACACAATCCATCAGCATCAATTGGGTTAAACCCATTCAACAATAAATAGCCAAATGTAACTGCTGAGGACTATATGTATACCAATTCGGTTAAACCCACCAACAGAAAATAATGAAGGTTAAGCCTTAAAGTGACGGATCTGCAATTCATACAAAATTTACGACTGAATATAAGTATTTATAAGCATATAACTTTTCCTGTCACCATGTCATAGAGATCAATCTAAGTCTTAGACATCACTAAGATAAAATAAAGGAGAACCGGTTGAGATAGACAGGACATGCAACAGAGACCATCAAACAGCAGTTATGAGTGCTGTCATAGTTGACGGATCTTTGAAGATCAAGGACAGACCTAGGTCATATTTTGAGGCGGTTAAAAGGGCATGATAGTTATTAATTTAATAGAGGAGAGACTTTTAACGAAGCTGAATGGGAGAAAAAACGATTCAGGTAGCTAACTCGGCAACTCCAAAGAGTTGGAATAAATAATTTGCTATTGTACCGGTTGGCCATTCATGTTTTTAAGTAGTCATCACCAAGTGCTTGATACAATCCATTTATCAAGGTTGCATAGGTGGAAACAAAGACCAGGAAAAGGAAGCACGGACACTTCAAACATGGAGCCGTCTTGTGTCGAACACGCGTATCAGACACACGGATCGGACACAGTACTTCTATGTTTCTGTGTACTTTCTAGAATTCTTTGTATCGGTGTGTCGTGTCGTATCGTGCCCATGCCAACATGCTCATATCCATGCAACATAGGTATGCTTTTCAAAACTACAAGTTACCTTTGCCACTGATTAAGCCACTTGTTTATGCATCAGAAGAGTTCCATAGTGGGGTGTAAAATGAATTTTCGGCAACATGTGTACGCAAAATATGTTCAAATATCAAAATTTACAATTATATAAGCAACTGCAATGACCACTACAAATTTGTTGTATCCCCATATATTATTTCGCAGGAGTTTGTAGTTGATAATAAGTGATTGTTACGAATCACTCTGAGACTGTGAGGAAATTGCACGTCTGGCGTACAGATTCCAAAAGGATTCTAAACTGGATTGCCTCCATTACTTACGAGTTGGATATCCCATCGGATCCTGGTGTCAACTCGGCCCTTAACATGAATGATTCACTTCTGCTTGCAACATGTGTCTTCTTAGAGCTATCATCATTCATATCTGGTTCGTCACGGAGGTAAGCTCCATCTCCACCACCGTGGTTTCGACGTGATGCACTAGTACTGATTCTTCGACCACCACTATGGCCTGATTGAGGTGATTCATGTAAGATGTGGTTCAGTTATACCCGGTCGTGCATGTTGTCTGTTACCACTGCATTTACCGAAGATGAATGCTTTCAAGCCGGAAAGAATTGATAGGGATTATGCTAGCATAGATTTTTTTCTGTAGTACTTTATTCGTTTTAGTTATTTTTAGTCCCACATCGATTGTGATGAAGAAGTTATCTTTGTATGGGTCTATAAAAGGCTGAGATCTGTAGTTGTTTGACAATAAATGAATTAAAAAATTAAATTTCTTGAGTCGTGGTACTTAAGATTGAGGTGTGAAGCCCATAGTGTAAGGAGTGTGAAACCCAAAGCTATCCATTTTCTTAAATCCAAATTCTCATTTTCTTTTTCTTCCTTACAATACCTTAATTTTCTTTTCCATTGCTAGAAGGTATCGCGATCCATCCCGTTTTACATCAATTTTTGATATCATAGCAATTAGTTTTCAATCTTCAAATATTTTTCCTTCCCCCAAACCCTAGATCTAGATCAAAACCCTAGATCAAGTAAAAAACCAGATCTGTTAAAAAAACAAAAATCCCCAAAATTCGCAGCAGCCATTGTTCACTTCCTCTTTCCTCTCTGTAGCATGATTCTTCTATCATGGAGTTGTGTCGTGTCTGAAACATGCACACGTGTCGTGTATATTTTAAGAATTTGCCATGTGTTCACGTGTCGTGTCCAATTCAACATTATCGTGTCCGTGTAACATAGCTCATTGCCAAAGATTAGGAGCAGTGTTTTAAGTGTGAGGGATATAGACATTATGATTATCAGAGCCTCTCGGAGAATCAATATGTTAGAATTGTGCCTAAGATAATATTGGTGATTCGAAAGTTGTTAAGAATGTCAACATTCTTCCTGAGATTAATAGCATTGTCGAGGATGTACTAGTTGATTCTGGTACACCGATTATTAATGAGATCCACACGTCTTCTGATAGTACCAGTGATGACGTGGATGAGATAGTCGATTCTTATATACCCACAGAGCCTAGTAAGTCACTCAAGTTCTCTTGTGCTGATTATGGGTATATGATCATTCCTACTGAGTTATCTTCTAGTGAGTCATTTGAGTTCATTGTCATGATCCAGCAGATGATTTCTAATGTTTCTTCTTTTAGTGGTTGCTTAGAATTTGTACCAAAGTACAATATACCACCATTAGAGGGTTTAGATGTGTGTCCTCCTAGACATCTTATATATATCATTACCATCTTTAGGAGTTATGCCTAAAGTATCTACTGTATTGCATTTGCTTGTGGCACATGATGATAATCTCACTAGACAGATAGCCATGTGCAATGATTGTTTGGTAGGGGAAATTGAAGATCGAGGAGTAAATTTTTTATTTGATAGTAAAGAAAATTACAGCGGATCAATAATCCTCTTACAAGAGAGGGGAGATATTCAAGCTCAGATCTCCCCTTTATTTAAAACCGGGTTCTTGATGTGGCGAAGGAAAGTGAATCTTGTTTCCGTTGACCGGTTGAACGTCATGACCTCTTGAGAATCCTCTCTTTGGATAGTAGACGAAGTAACACAGCTTCTATCCACCAAGAATCTCAAAAAGATTGTAGGTAAAAACGAACTTGTACGCAACAAGTTGTTAGAAGAGTTGAACTCTCTCTTTCTTTTCAGCTGGAAGTCTTGGTGCTTCTACGGCTTACAACCGAAGTTCTTTTTTTTTTACCAAGAATTTTTCCGACCCTTTTTTCATAGCAAACTGGGCTATTTATAGAGGTTTCAGGGGGGTAAACGCGTCCCCTAAAAACACTCCATAATGGGGGTTAACTCCCTCATTACGTTGGCAGTAATTGACCCAGTAATGAGGGCAGTTATAAGCGAGACGCAAGCTTTGGGCCTCGCGTTTTGCCATTGAGGTGATGCTTGAGAAACGCGAGCTTCTAATTCTGCGTCAAGCTTCACGTGAGACGCGGACTTTGGACTCTACGTCATGGTACTGCAATAATGCTGATACACGGGTTTCAACCCTCGTGTCTTGGTCCTTACAGTGATGTCGAGACGCGGGTTTCAACCCTCGCGTCTTGGTGCTGCGCTGGTGGCGATGATTAGCCTTGCGTCTAGAGCTTGGATTCTGCTTTTTGCCGACTCGTCTTCAGTGATTTTTAGACAGCCTACAATGATAACTATAAATTTACTGCATACTCATATAGTATTTTGCAGGAGTTCGCAGTTGATAATAAGATGATTGTTACGAGTCACTCTGAAACTGTGTGAAAGTTGCACGCTTGACGTACAAATTCCAAAATGATTCTAAAGATGATTGCCTCTATTACCTACGAATTGGATATCACATGGCATCCTGGTGTCGGCTCAACCCTCAACATGGATGATTCACTTCCGGTTGCAGCAAGTGCTTTCTTTGAGCTATCATCATTCGCAGTTGGTTCGCCATGGAGGCCAACTCCACTTCCACCATCATGATTTCGACGTGATGCACTAGTATTGATTCATCGACCACCATCATGACCTGATTGAGGTGATTCATGTGAGATGGGGTTCAGTTCTACCTGATCGTACATGTTGTCGGTTAATACTGCATTAACCAGAGATGAATGCTTTCAGGCCGGAGAGAATTGATGGAGATCATGCTAGCATAGTTTTCTTTATGTAGTACTTTATTTGTTGTAGTTGTTTTTAGTACCACGTCGGTTAAATTATGGAACTGAACTTTTGTAAAGCCTATAAATAGGCCTCAAAACTTCTCTTATCAGTAGTCAATGAATGAATGAAAATTTTTCAGTTAAAATTTCTTGAGCCTTGAGTTCTTGAGATTAGGTTGTGAAGCCCGTGGTGTAAGGGATGTGAAGCCCGTGGTGTAAGGGATGTGAGGCCCAAATTATCATGTTCCTACCTCTTACCCCTGAAACTCTAATCTTCTCTTTCTATTTCTTTTCCAAAACCTTAATTTCTGTTCCATTGATTGAAGGTGATTGCGATCCATCCCGTATTACATCAATAGGTCTTTCTAGTTTTCACCCATGAGGCCGCATAGTTTATGATGGTTATCCAACTTGGGAATCCTACCACCTCTCTCCTATATAAATAGCTAAATGCTGAGGTTATCCCTGCTATGCCTCTTCTTTTATAATGAGTGAAAATTGAATCTAACAGAATCACTTTTAGCTGTTTATTATTTTGGCATCACGTGAATCTCATTGCTCTGAGCTATAGAACTCGAATCGCTACACAAATCAACTAGTAAAAAAAAAAATTCACTTCTCACACAACCAAATGAAGACCGAGTATTGTTTATATGACTAAGAGGAGAGATGCCAGTATCCCTCCACAAGACCTACACATCAAAGAAGAAAATGGCACCTCTTGAAAATAGAAGCTTTGTAGGGAAGTAGACTGACACATTTTTTATGAAATGTCGGTTCTAGTAACAACAAACAAAAAACCACAAATTTAAGTTGCAGTATAGCTACCTATCAGGTGAAAAAGAATGATATGACCTTGGTTTGGACAAATAGCAGAATTGTACTGTAGCAGATTCATTGGAAAATTAAATGAGTATTTCCTCTAGCCATTTAAAATGAGAATTTCCTGCAAACATATCCTAAAGTGCAGGAAAGGAAATGGTTTAGCTTAGAGATTGCATATGAGACCTACTCATGGCGTGTTCTTACAGTTATTCGGTAGCGCCTATAAAGATTTACAGGGGAATTTCCGATGGGTTGTTTCTTCCATTTCAAAGACATTTCCATATATAATGAGACACATTTTGCAAAGGAATGTTCTTATAGTTATCTGAACACGGTCATAAACGAAATAGGATGCCACACCTATATGAATGTTATTGATACCACATGTTCAATAAGAAACATAAGGTAATCATGATATGTGGAAGATAGGTTGTGCCAGAATAAACACTGTTCGTATTAGGAATATATATGAGCTGGTGAAATCTCTTCACTCAGACTAAACAAGATTAGAAATATGAATCCATTAGGAACACTTGTTTGGCAGATTAAGACAAAACACAACAAAGTGTTAGGCCTAACAGTGCTAACACAAATAAAATAGATTCACTCAAGCTTCCATAGTAACAAGTGGAAAATCATGTTGGCATTTACCATATTACTTCCATCAATCCAGTAAATATCAGATAACTATCAGGCAAAGTTTTATAAACTCACTTCTTCTCGTTCAATATACCCAGTTTGTCCCAAGTCATATAGTCTGAATGCAACTGCAAGAAATTCAGAGAAACAAAAAATTTGAATCTCTCTGAAAATTTAATTTTGTGTATCTAGATCATTAACCATTTGTTCTGGTCCTCTGAAATCTTACAGTCGATTTTGTCCTCTACAGGAGCATAAGGATGAAACACACTGAGTGCATGGATAAACTCCTCAAATTCAATAACCCCTTTTTTCTTCTCATCAAATAAATCAAACACCTGCAAAAAAAAAACAAGGAAGACTAATTAGCGTGCAGCTTAGATGCATCAACTTATATGAGAAGATAATCCATGGAGAAAAAAAAAATCCATGAACAACAATACAACTAAGAACGTAAAATTAAAGAAAAATAATCAAAATGCAATCAAACTCATGAAAACTCTTCCAAAGATCAAGAAACCTACTGCGGAAACTTGCTGGATTTGACTAGTAGGATAGCTAGGTCCATATGCAGACACATGAGCATCATGTTGCTGCTCGACTGCGCTCTCTCGCATTAAAATAAGCTGTGGATAACAACTTCAATTGAGAAGGCCTTCCCGAGTAGATTAACCAAATTTTATGATCACTTCATGGAAAAGGATACGTGTAAGACAAAGATAGAGGCAAACAATAAAATCTAGGAGGAGGCAATTTGTAAGAAGGGAAGCCTGCCATACTAGTCAAATAATTTGAGATCGTCTAAACTAATCCTTTAAAACTCTCCTACAACAAGAAAGACTCTACATGAAGTGGAAACGGAATAAGATATGCAATATGGAAATTAGCTTTCGACTTTGAGGTGCAATGCACAAGTCATTCCCACATCTACATCCACGCCAAAGTTAAAAGTAATTATATGCAAATAAACAACATGAAGCTGAATGACCTAATACACAAAAGCCCAATTCTATTAGGCAGTCCATCTGAGACTTTTTTTTTCCTATGATGCCTGCGATATTTCACTGTGAAATAACAAATTCTAGTTGAGATCTCACTCAAACGGAAGCATTACTCCAGTATGTATAATGAGGACCAAACACATAATCAAGGTTCCGAAGATCTTACTCAATGTCAAATTTCCAATCCATTCAGAGTTAGAGACACTTTGGGTATCTAGAGGTTGTATGCAAAGAATTGAGAATCTATTTAACGTTTGCATTTGTCAATAAAATCCACTTGAAATTTGAGAATTCACAATCCTAATACTCACTTAAACATTGAAAGAAATTCACAATGTAGCTACTTACTCTATCAAGGAAAAGGTTCTCGCCCGACGGAGTCTTAAACATTGCCAACTGCAGCTCTTCCTGAAATCCGAAAATAAAAAAATAAAGTTTTCCTCGTGAACTTTGTAATCCAAACACTAAAAAAGTCGTCTTTAGCATCGTGGAAGTTAATTAGTACCTTGTGGATGAGGCCGTCGTCGATAATGGAGCAGCTCAGCTTCTTGTAAAGCTCGTACAGCGCCTCCACCTCGTTCACATTAACTAATTCACCAGAAAAGACAGATCTTTAGCCAAAAAACAACCCAGATCTCGAACAAAAAAGACAAAATAAGTTTAAAATAAATAAATAAAGGGCGTACAGCATGTGGATTCTTGAGCGAGTTTACGGAGATCATAAGCGGGCTTCTTGATCCGGTGGCGGAGAGACGCCAGGCGCTGGTCGAAGCAGTCGGCGACGACGCATATGAGCGCCTCAATAATCGCTATGAGCGGAATGAGCGCGCCACAGAGTCTCTCACCCACCGTCAAAGAGCTCAAACTCTGCAATCACCAAATTTTTTTTTAAACTAATTTTTAGACCAAAAATCGAGGAGAAAACAAAAGTTGAGATAATGATGAAGAAAATAGACTAATATAAAAAAACAAAATTTTGTACAAGTTCACTCGGAGCCATCGTCCCTCCCCAAAAAATTCATCCCCCAACCAAAGTTCTCTCGATCTCGTTCTCTGTTGGCGGTCCAAGAAAGCAATGAGAGGAGCAGAAGACGAGGACAAAATTAACTCTACCTTCTTATGGTGGAAAAAATAAAATTTGCTCCTTTTTTTTCCCAAAAAAAAAAGAAATAAAACTTAAAAAAAACTAGTGTATCACTGTTGCTGGTGAGAAACCGAGCAATCGCCTAGGAGGAGGAGAGGAAGGAGGAGGAAGGAAGAGGGAGGGGGGGAGAGAGTGAGAAGAAGGAGGGAGTTGAGGCTGCTCTCTCTCGCGCGAATGAAGACGGACGGACGGACAGTTTCTATACGAGTCACAGGAGAAAATTTCCTTTGATCAGTTTTGATTAGTATATCATCGTTGTCGATGAGAAACCAACCGATCCATCGGAAGAAAGATTAGTTGGGAGAAGAAAGAGGAGGAGGAAAAGGGATAGGGGAGCTGAAAAAAGGAGGAGGAGGGGTCGATGTTGATCTCTATCTTGCGGATGAAAATAGATAGAGGACGGACAGACGGATAAAGTTTCTATATGACTTCGATCATAAATAGAAACTGTTTGCACCAACGGACCGCAACTCCACACTCACTAAACCCCTCTCCACGTTTTTCTCACTAAACCCCACTTCACGTTTCAAAATTTCACAACCTTCGTGTCACGTCCCAGTAGAAAAAGAGGTCCTGTAAAGGGCGAATAAGCGTCCCCCATTCCGTACGTTGTGTAGGAGCTTCCACGAACTATTAGTAGAGTCTATTGTTTTTTGAATGTTACAAAGTCAGATCGTTGCATGATACACCTCCTCAGTGCTGCCTGCGAATTAGTTCAAAAAATCATCCTCTCGACAGGGCAGAAAGTTGGGAGATTCGAACCACAACCTTTCACGAGAGGAAGAAGTGTTTACCATGTGTTTAGTTGAATGTGTGTTGGCACGTAACTAATGTCCTGGTGTATGGGTGTGACACAGCTGAATTTGAACGAGCTAACTTTGTTTGAGTTCAGTTTGACATTTGATCAAGCGATTCTAAATGAACTGAATCCATGTCTGTTGATATCAACAGATATTAATATCTGATGTTCGTCTATTGTAATTAAGTAACTATTTTTATATCATTTTCATATTTTGGATACAATGTGATTTATACCCCAATAATTTCAATGTTCTGTTTTTTTTTTTTTTTTATAAAGGAATTGTGGATTCAAATCTCTTTATTTACAATGCAAGAAGAAAATTGGGGAACTAAAAATAATAAGAACACAGTACTGTAGATTATTATACAGCAACTCCAGTTTACAGGCACGAATGCGACAACAGTTTATAACGGGCCAAAAGCACGAAGCCGCCTACCGTTACTCTTATTAAAAATAAAGACTATATAATATCGCTGGCTAGTGGACCCCGGTGACTTGGCCTTGCTCGCCACGTGTTCCAATGACGTGCACATGCGTGCCAGCGAGGCTGACACATCAGCATGAGATAATGGCGATCTTATGAAGAATCAGATATTATAAAAGAGAAAAAAAAAATGTATCTTCAGCCCCCAGCTGAGAGACTCTATGAGCTGACGGCGACGTGATTAAATTTAAGTCACAAATTTTGAGTGCAGCACTATTATGGTCGTGAGAACTGTGACCAGATCACAGTATTTTTTTACAATGACTGTTATTATGGTCGTTGTGTTTTTGTGAGGGCTGTTATCATGATTGCAGTCTTAATTACACTGAGAATATTTGAAATTTTTTAAGAGTGCGATCAAGTCGCAACAGACTGCGACCAAGTATAGCACCAACTGAGAAAATTCTCTCACCTGGCGGCTGCACGTGAAGATGTCTCATTATAAAAATATAGTTCATAAAATTGGAGACCCGAGTTTTAATTGAATTGTCTGATCTAGGATTATCATGGACTTGTGGCTAGCGATGGTTCTAGTCGTTTTTCTCAATGGATGTGATTTTTGCTTTCTTCAGCGGTGGTCCTATCTTTTATTATTATTATTTTTGAAGTCTTAGGGTGCTCTTTTGAAGGAAGTTATCCATATGATTAATTGCTAATAACTGAACTCTGCTCATCACATTGATTTATTTAATCAGAGGATGAGATGGCATGATCGAATTAAGGAAAAAAATAAAATAAAAAAAACTAGGAACATCCTAATATTTTATTTATCTAGCATGAAAGCAACATCCTAAGAGAGAGAAATTTTGCGTCATTAGATAACTAGAGGAAGGTTCGTGCTGCAATCAGCATTGATGATGTTTCTTTTTTGAGTCCGACGTGGGAACGATGAGAATTGAATCTGAGTCATTCTAATATTATATTAAAATCCTCTTCACTAAATTAAAATAAAAAATTCAAACACTTTAAATGTAAATGGGAATATAATCAGAGTCGCCTAGGTGCACAATTATTTAATTTTATTTTATTTTATTTATTGAGATTGAGGACTGGATACAAACGTGCGTCAAAGTTCAGTGGTTTGCATTAAAGGATGGTTTTGCAATAAACTGGCAGGTGTGCAAAGTTCACGAAGAATAAATATGAACTCTGCAGGGAGTAACATGCAAAGTTCCAACACCTTCCATCAGTGTGGGCCCGTCTGGATGGGCTTGTTGGAGCTGGGGCCCACCTAGCTTTGAGACCTTTGAACTGCCAACCTTACTCCCGTTGACGTCACAAATCAGCACTTCATCTTGTCATTATTTCATCATGACATCACAATCAACACCTCATCGTGTTACATGATGATGATGGAAATTAGGTAAGTAGAACTATTTGTTTTTAAGAGATTATTAACAATATATTAATAATAGACTGTGACTGTTTTTATATAGATGGGGCCACGCGAGACAAGTTTTTCGAAGAAAAAAAAAAAAAGAAGGAAAAAAGGATTCATATTATAATTTTTTATTACTTATAAATTAATTAAAAAGTTTTAAAATTTTTCATCATGATTTACCCATTCAGCAAAATGATCACAAAATATATAGCTTTAGGTCAAATATCGTGTATAATATTACAACTGACTGTTTCAAACTAATTTAATATTAAAATGACAAAAATAATCTTATAACAAATAAAAATATTTGGACATGTATTTACCTGTGTCCAGCACTCACACATCATTGACTATCATATTCTTTACATACCAATTTCCAATCAATGAGGAAGACATAACCCGCAAACAATTTATGTTTGTTTCACTGAAATTTTCTCATCAATAATTTTATGAAAGCCCCTCCTACTGTATTAAAAATTTTAAGTTAAATTCAGAGTAAGAATATTATATCTATATTCTACTGCGTCTCTATAGTCTGAGTTTTTTTTTTATGAGTGAAAATCTGAGTTTTTTTTTTGCTCCGATATTTCTTTTATTTACGCGCTTAGTGAGAATTAAATTTAGATTACTCTGATACTATATTAAAATCATGTACATAAATCAAAACTCTGAATATTCAGTGAGAGTGAGAGATAATATGTTTATATTCTAATAAATAAAAAAAATCCTATTTTTATTGCAATTGTAAATTAGTTATATGTACTTGTTTCTCTATTTTTTTCCCCCTTTGGATGGCAACAAATACAACTGAGCTCTCATGATTATTGTCTTTCTACCCTTTCTCTTCATAAATTATTGGATTTTGAAACTTGCATTCAATCCTGATGGAATAAAAATGAGTTTGATCAAGTCATTTTCTAGTGAACAATGTCATGACCACAAGAAGCATATTATCTTAGTTGCGGGTCAGTGGCCACAACTGACCAGCAAGCAAACAAAATCTTCACGAGAAATCAATCTAGCTTAGTTCTTATCTCTGAACTGTTGCAACAAGGAAAGGCTTGACCTTTACGGTAAGAACGGTTAGGGTTGTGTCTCGTATCTGATTTAGCATTCAAGCAGACTTTGTGCCTGATGGTCTTTTTAGACTGGAATCATTAAGTCATGAATAATGTTATAATTTCTTTGTAGAACTATATATAATCTCTTATAATTTAGAGAAGATGTTGAGTTAGAAAAGAAATGTCAATCAATGAAATTATGAGAGGTGAGTGAGAAACTGGGTTCTTTTGTACACTTGTAATTGTTCCTTTCTCATAATAGATTTCATATTGATATGTCTTGTGGATGTAGGTTGAGCCCGCATCACGTAAATTCGTTTGTTTCTTGTTTTTATTTTTTGTGATCCTCTATCTTGTATGTTCGAGATTATCGATCTCACGGTGTATTGAGATCGTAGGCGTGGTTCTCAATTTCGTAAAAAAATGTTGCTTGGTTCTCATACAAGTGATTATGGTAGATATCTTTTTTATCCTAGCTTTTTCCCGAACATTTTTGTTTCTTTTAGACCCATTGGATAAATGAGCCATATCCAAATCCAAAATATATCATAATGTGTCCAAGTTGACTCAAGTTTGGCAACAACTAAGATCCCACAAGATTCATTTGGTAATTCAAACCCACCAAGAATTTAATTGTGCCTTTGTTCCACAATAGCGAGCAATCTCATTCATTTCGATTTTGTACTACTAAAATCAGATATTTCACTCAAATTTGGCTCAATGATAAAAGGATGAAATGAAAATTTTTAGGTTCAAATCAAAATCACATTCTTCTATAACAAACGAGAAAGATCTTTTCACAAAAATAGGAAGGAAAAAGAAACAATATTGGCGGCCACATTACATAATGAATGGATCCATGTCTCTCGAAGTTGGCCCACTGATCAGGTTCTAGATTTGCTCCCAGAGGTCATCGGTCTTGTTGGAGGAGAGAGTACAGTAGAGGAAGTGAAGTCATGCCAGGTGCTTGTTGACACTTAAAAAAGACAAGATTCTCATTGGTCCGAACGATGTCTAAACTTGTTGACATTTACAAAAGACAAGGGACAGACGAGCTGAAGACCAGTTTTTCACCCAACTCCAAGGGACGAGGAAGCGGTTTGGACTCCACTGATCCAGCAAGCAGAACAGTGAACCCGGATTGTTTCTAAACAAACCTCAGCAGGTCTAAAATGCTAGCATTTAGCATTACATTAGCCCAAAGAGATAGCCTCGTTTGAGAGGCTAACATCATCCAGAGCATCGCCAGGAAGCTAACTGATAGCTTCGCCGAAAAGCCTCTTTTCGGACTTCGCCAGGAATTGCCTCTAGCTCCGCTATGAGTTTCAAAGCGGGCAGCTCCGCCATCAGCCTGCTATGGTCAACCTTTGACCAATCAAATCTCCTGATAAGATCGGATTCAATCTAATCAAATCCAATCAGGATTCAAATATGGCAGGTGATTGCCACAATCTCTTGACTCTCTTGAAACGAGTAAGTGGATCAAGGAGAATCAATCAACGATATGGAAAGGATCAAAACAAATCGGAAAGATCAACCGACTTGCCATTTTCTAGCTCCGCAGAAGCTATCCTAGCCTCGCAGCAAGGCTACTTTCCAGATTCAAACAGATTCGGTTCAATCTGTTCTATATCTTCAAAGGGGACGATATACCCTTACTTTCCTATAATAGCCCATCAGGGGCACAAGGGAGAGGGAGCGCGTCGCATCAGATCGAGGAGGATCATCAATTGATCATCGGCGAGATTGGCGTCTTCTCAAAGATCGGACTTCTTCATCAACGCACCGTGCAATCTCTAATTCAGAGACCTTTCAAGAGAAATACTTCTCTTCTCAGGGTGGCGATACCCTAACAATCTCTTTTCCTCAAGGAATCTCCGGAACCAGGCGAGAAGGAATTCCTCACAGAAGTGGTTTTGAGAAGTAGTCAGAGGGTTCTACCAATCCTCTATTCTCTGATTCCCGGAACCAGGCGAGAAGGGAATCTCATCGCTCGCATCGTCAAAGGACAAAGTGGTCGCGCGCTGACCAGACTCCTATCGCCACACTTCTCCAGAATCTCTGAGGAGATCTACTTGTAATCTTTTTAAGAATACTTGTAATTTAGCTCCTCAAACTTTTTATTTGTAAGTTTTCCCCCTTTGCAAACATAATGGAAAACAAGATGGCGACTCCGCTGGGGAAAGAAGGTATTTTCCGAAGCACCAGGACTTCCCCAGCGGAGTCGCCATCTTGTTTTCCATTATGTTTGCAAAGGGGGAAAACTTACAAATAAAAAGTTTGAGGAGCTAAATTACAAGTATTCTTAAAAAGATTACAAGTAGATCTCCTCAGAGATTCTGGAGAAGTGTGCCGATAGGAGTCTGGTCAGCGCGCGACCACTTTGTCCCTTTGACAATGCGAGCGATGAGATTCCCTTCTCGCCTGGTTCCGGGAATCAGAGAATAGAGGATTGGTAGAACCCTCTGACTACTTCTCAAAACCACTTCTGTGAGGAATTCCTTCTCGCCTGGTTCCGGAGATTCCTTGAGGAAAGAGGTTGTTAGGGTATCGCCACCCTGAGAAGAGAAGTATTTCTATTGAAAGGTCTCTGAATTAGAGATTGCACGGTGCGTTGATGAAGTCGATCTTTGAGAAGACGCCAATCTCGCCGATGATCAATTGATGATCCTCCTCGATCTGATGCGATGCGATCCCTCTCCCTTGTGCCCCTGATGGGCTATTTATAGGGAAAGTAAGGGTATAATCGTCCCCTTTGAAGATATAGAAACAGATTGAACCGAATCTGTTTGAATCTGGAAAGTAGCCTTGCTGCGAGGCTAGGATAGCTTCTGCGGAGCTAGAAAATGGCAAGTCGGTTGATCTTTCCGATTTGTTTTGATCCTTTCCATATCGTTGATTGATTCTCCTTGATCCACTTACTCGTTTCAAGAGAGTCAAGAGATTGTGGCAATCACCTGCCATATTTGAATCCTGATTGGATTTGATTAGATTGAATCCGATCTTATCAGGAGATTTGATTGGTCAAAGGTTGACCATAGCAGGCTGATGGCGGAGCTGCCCGCTTTGAAACTCATAGCGGAGCTAGAGGCACTTCCGCAAGTCCGAAAAGAGGCTTTTCGGCGAAGCTGTCAGTTAGCTTCCTGGCGATGCTCTGGATGATGTTAGCCTCTCAAACGAGGCTATCTCTTTGGGCTAATGTAATGCTAAATGCTAGCATTTTAGACCTGCTGAGGTCTTTTAGAAACAATCCGGGTTCACTGTTCTGCTTGCTGGATCAGTGGAGTCCAAACCGCTTCCTCGTCCCTTGGAGTTGGGTAAAAAACTGGTCTTCAGCTCGTCTGTCCCTTGTCTTTTGTAAATGTCAACAAGTTTAGACATCGTTCGGACCAATGAGAATCTTGTCTTTTTTAAGTGTCAACAAGACCCCTTCAAAGTTTTCGAAAGTCTGCAATAGCCCAGACTTCGAAATACTTTGAACTGCTGTGATGGTGGTGTGGAGTATGAACATCTCCATGATGGTTGAGTTCAGCTTCGCCTTCAATCCTGCTTTGGGATGGATCTGCCAAAGAGTTTGCACTGGTTCGCGAATAGCTTCGCGTCGGGGTAGCTCCGCATCTGGGCTTTCAAGAAATAAGTTCGCTTTGGAACCCTGTTGCTTTTTCAAAGCAACTGCCGTGGGGCGGTTACGAGGAGGATCATTCCTTCTTTCGCGCAATCGAGAGAGATGTTCTCCGATTTGCACGTTTCCAAGGGAGGATATTCCCTTTATTCAAGGCGCCATAAGTGCCTTTTATGAGGGAGACGTTTTCTTCCCTTGTACGGTTCCAATGGGAACCGTCCCTGTCATCAAGGCGCAATCAATGCCTTAAGTGCGCTCGTGCTTCCACGCTTGAGGTGGTTGTGCTCAGGCCATGGGGCCTATAAATAGGACACTTGAGGTCCTCTGAAGAGAAGTGCCTTGCCTTTCTTCTTCCCTTCTCTTGGTTGTGAGAGATACTCAGATCTCAGAATTAGTGGGAAAGCCCACCCTGGTTGTCTAACCGGCCAAGGACCAGTAAGTCTTGATCATTCAAAGACTTCACCGCTTTTTAGGGAACTCATCTCCCTTGATTTAGCTTTGGCAGCTCGCTTCAGAGATTAGCTTCCCTTGTTCTTCATCTTGCAATTGGCTGCTGCAGAGAAGGATCTCATCACGGCTTTCTGCGAAACCATCATCTTGATTTGATCAGAAAGACCATTGCTTGTTAAGTCCGCTGCGCAGGCAGGACTTGGGACTTGGCTTCTTCAATAGTTGAGCCAGTCTTGCCATATTGGCGAGGTTGAGACTGTTCTTCATAAGATCAGTCTGACTTTGCGTATAGGCGAGGCTAGGACTTGGCGTTTGCTGAACCAGCCCATGGTTGCTGTGCAGGTGGAACTTGTCCTCTGCTGAAGTCGGATTGCTTTGCCGCTGAAGAATCTGACTTAATGTTTTGCAGCTCTTTCTGTGCTTAACTGCTAACTTGCTTCAATTTGCCTTGCAGCGAGCTATGCTTGCCAGTCTGGTGACTTGATGAAGAAGCCATAAAATTGCCTTATGCTTCCCCGGTTGAAGCTTTACTTTTAAGCAGGAGGAACAATTCGGGCAGCGGATGCGCGTCCCAGGGGCTGTTGGCAGCCTCTTATCCGAGATGATTCGATCTGAGGTGAGGCTGGCTGCCGACTTTCAACTTTGGTGGCCTTCGTCGGGACGACCCACTTCATGGGAGTGGGCCTCACACCCGTCAGATCACTAGCATCAAAACTAGTTCCCATTATAGGTGATCTGACGTGTTGGCGGCGATAAGCTTTTATTGCCAGGCTTCAACAAAAATGGCCTGGTAAGATCTGCCATTTTGTGGAGAAAAATGACCGTGTCCTCGCGGCACCATCTGCTCATGTGCGAAGGATTACGGCCTTGTGCAGGAGGAAGGCCTTTCCTGTCCCGTTGATCTGGCTTGGTAGCAGATAAAACCGCTTGTATGCCTCAAAAGATCTTTGTTGGGCAACTGAGTGTGTTGTATGAAACACAACTTCGATGTAATATCAATGTACCCTTGCTTTTGAATCAATGAAAGTTCATTGTCTGATCATCTGATTTGCTTGCTTTCACTGAGAGTCTGGCCATAGCTGGGCTGAACTGTATGCAGAGTTAAGGACATTGTCCTTTCTTCGAATGATCTTCGCGAGACCGGCATGTCCCGCAAACAGCAGCCTCTTTGGCGGGCTAAGGTAGACCTCCTGGCGAAGTCTTTGAAGGTTTGTGCGAAGCCCGCACTTTGCTCCTGCGCGGAGTTAACCCTTTAGTGGGGCTGAACCGTCGCACTTTGGGAAAGCGCCTCAGGCGCTTCGGGCACTGTTTCGAATTAATTCGAAACGGCGGCATGTGCCCTTTCGAGGCCTTGATTTAGGCGCTGATTGGCCTATAAAAGCCCGATTGGGCTGAATATGGGAAGATCTCCCTTTATTTTTAGAGAACTTTCTATTTCTTCCTCTCTTCTTCCTCCTTTGCTTCAGAGTACTTTGAGCACTCTTGCATTCCTTCAATGGCGCCCAAGAGACGAGCGGGAAAGGAAGCAGCGACTTCTGCAGCGGAGGGTCCTCCTCCTCCGTTCATTGAGCGACCAATCGCTGGTAAGAGACTCTCCAATTTGATTAGAGAGTGGTCTTCATCCTTTGGAGTCGATACTCGGCTATTAGGACGATCGAATATGATCTGTCCTTATCAGGGAACTCGTTTCCTTAACTTCCCTATTTTACTTGCACCAGGGAAGTAAGAACTGAACAGTTCTTCCCTTGGGCTTCCATAGGAAGCCATTGCTTGGGGCAGTCTTCATCCTGTTGAGGAACAGGATATGGGTCGTGTGCCTTCAGTCGTGGCCACGAAGGACGACTGTTGGTCATGAAGTCCTTTTGATGACGTCAGCCCTTAGGGCTATGCCAGTTCCTGCAAAGATGCAGTCTTATCTGTAAAGCGAAGCTTTTTATCAAAGCTATTATCCCGCTGTTCCTGCTTACTGGGCGAGGCTATGCCTTAGCGAATTTTTATGTCTTCGCGTCCATTTGATTGGTGAACTAATCATAGTTCATTTTTTTTTTTTTGTTTTTTGCAGTACATTACGCCTCCGGCCTTCAGAACAGTCTATTTGGCGTAACCAGTCGAGCAGGGAACATCAGCTTGCAGTTCATCGGGCAGGCTTCTTGTTCAGTGAGCCGAGCCCCCTTGTACGGGATACGCTCATTCAGAGCGGTGGCCCGCAGGCCATGCGGAGCATCTTGACTACGGCTTCGTTTGAAGATATCGACCGTCAGGCTTACAAAAAGCCTGACTTCATGTTCGGGGATGCTGCACCTGATCCCGATCGCCAGCTGCAGGCCGGCGAAGGCCAGTGGATCTTCCAGTTGGATGGCGAGAGATTCTATCTCCCGTCTACTAAGCGGCATTTCGCTTTGTCTTCCTTCGCGAGCGTGACTCAGGCTCGGAAGATGGCGTGGGGCGTGAGCCTAAATGTCGAGTCTGTAAGTGTCGGGAGGTTGACATGCCAGACCGGCTATTCGAGGGCAGGCCCTCCTCGTAGCATAATAGGGCTATACCCTGGGAAGGTGTCGCGGGACCTTCCAGTAGGGGAGAATCCAGCTGCGGCGCCGACCTTCGGTACTCAGTTCTGCGAGGCTGAGGGGAACTACCCCGCCACAGATTTCAGGGCTCCTGGTTGGGTCCACCCTCCTAGGTCATGGTGGGCGGAGTTGACCAATTATATCCTCAATCATTTTGAGGGGGAATTAGAGAGGTTGAACCTCTATGAGGCCGTCAGGGCGACCTGCTACGGCATTGAGATGAAGGTGGCGTGCTTCTACGCCATCCTTGAGTTGTACTGCCCAGCCTCGGGGACTTTCTTCACCCCGGTTGGTGAATTGGGCATGGCCCTGCATGAGATGCGAGAGATCTCTGCTTTGCCCTTCGGGTCTCTTCCATATGAAGAGTATTTTCCGTGTGAGACGGAGTTGGCTCTCTTGGAGAAGCAAGAGCCTGCTTTGCTTGAGACATATCGGGAATTGATGTGCCACCTGCACATTTGTTCCAGCATCCACACTGGTGGCAAGGGTAGCTCGAAGAGCTTGAAGAGCTGGGGGAACTACTTGTTCCCGGACATGACTAGTGCGCCCGAGGCAGCTCATTGCGGAGTTGCTGAAGAGGACATCTTGGCAAGGATGGAGGTGCATGCTGAAAAGGACATCGTCGTGACAGAAGATGATGGTTCTTTCGAGAAGGGTGATGTTCTTCGGAGCTTTCACCATCAGGCCAGTCGGCCTATGTCTCGCAAGGCGTTGCTGGCTGGCTTCTTGACCATCTGGTTAAAGAAGTGTGTCGTGCCTTCTTCTTCGGGTGACATTGTTCACCCGAATGTGCTGCTGCCTGCCGTTCGCTTGGTCCATGGCCACCGTCTGGGTATTCTCCCGGCCATGGTGTGTTGTATTCAGAGGGGCCTTCGTGTTCTGACGGAGGCTTTCTGCAGGCCGATGGCGTCAAGGCGGGGGAAGGGTGCTGTCCTGCCTTGTGACGGGCCCAATCCTAGGGTAGGTTTACCGTACACCTACTTGATGGCGTGGTTCGCCTTGCACTGCCCTACTTTAATTGGAGCTGGGGAGGACCCTCCGCCGGGTGTTCAAACGGCGCTTCTCCGTCGTTTTGAAGGCTGTTTGTGGCAGAAAACTTATGTGGCCGAGGCCCGTAAGTTAGTGCGTCGTTATGACGCTTACAGCCTGTTCCGCTGTTTTCCTCGCCTGCGGGGTGCAGGATACAACGAGGAATTCCGTGATGTGGAATCAGGTCGGTCCCCCATGAGTCGGGGTGTTTTCGAGTGGCTGGTGTGTATCCGGCCCTCGCATCTGCTGTATCGGAGTGGGGATACCTGCTACATGGAGCCCTACATCCCGAGCCGGTTCGCCCGCCAATTTGGGTATGACCAGTTGTATGTGGGCAACCCGAATCCGGACCTGGCTTTCATGGGGAGCCTCATTGATGGGGCTCGTGCTTGGCGGTTCTTTACCGCGGATGACACTGGAGCGTGGCTACGCACGCCGTTGAGGGATCCCGGCCTATGGACGACCCTGTGTTTCTGCCAATGGTATGCGGCTTCGAACTCTACACCTGCTAGGTTTAACGTCAACCGTTCGGGTGTGAGGTTAATTTCTCATCGGATGAGGCAGAAGGCTTCTGATAAGATGGAGGGCAAACGAGTCCGTGTTCCTGGCATAGAGGAGTTCATCGCTATAGATGACAGCGAGACTTCTGATGTGGGGAGCCCTCGCTTTGAGGCAGAGACAAGGGCCGATGCCCACGAAGCTGGTGCTCGTGAAGCCGGGTCTGGTGTAGTGGGAGCAGCTCCCCCACAGCATGTGGAAGAAGTGGAGGAAGAGGACTCTGAGGTCCACTTCAAAGGAAGCGTGGGAGTGGATCCCGTAGGAAGTCGTCGGCGAAGAGGCCCCGTCGTCATGCTCCTACAATTGTGGTAGAGGGCGAACCCTCTACTGCGCTTCCTTCTGCTGCTCCATTAGTGGCTGAGCCGTCGGTTGCTGAACCGACTACTGGTAAGATTGGCCCCATCTAATATGTCTTCAGCGCGCTTTACATAACTCATCATTTGCTTTTTGTTGCAGGAGCTGAGGCAATTGGAGAGCAAGGGGAGCACTACGATCCCCTGTTCACTTATGGAAGTGCAGCTGGTTCCTTTGCTCACTCGGAGGAGTCTGGAGGTGATGCGGCCGATATTGGCCCTTCGGGCGCTGGGACTTCTAAAGGAAGTCCTATGGCATCCAGCTCTGCCGGGTGGTCTGCGGAGGAATCGGCGAGTGGGCCAGCTATCCGCGTTGAGTCTGGTAAGAACTTTCCGATGGGACCCTTGGATTCCGATGCGGCTGACGAGGTGACATCGGCCTTCGGTATGACTAAGATCTCCTGATCCTCGCCTATTTGTTGCATCTCCTTTTTGACCTTGGTTTTGTTGCAGGCATTCGTCCCCAAGGTGCGTCAGCTTCAAAAGAAGCGGAGGGTTTTCCTGAAGGGTCAAAGGGCGATATGAGCGCTTCGACCGGGGCAGACGCTGCTGTGTTAGACGCGCTGTATGGCGACCTGCCTTTTTATCAGCCCAAATCAGCGGAGGGCCCTGAGGTTGAAGAGGCGGCAGTCCCGGAGGTACCCCCACTTCCAGTCATATCAACGAGTGGGGTGCAGACTGTCTTGCCGAATACGGCATTGAGGGTGATTGTGAGCCCTACCTCCCCGACGCTGGTAGTTGAGCCTGCTGCTCAGGAGGTGGTTGCCAGTCCTACCTCCGCGGTGGCTGGCGTGCTGGTGTCGCTGAGGACTCCGCCGAGGTCACCTTGGCTTGCCCTGCTGCTGTCGATGTTCCCGCTTCTTCTTCCGCGGTGGTGTCGACTAGGTTGGTAGATTGCTCCGAGGTTGTCTCAAGGGTTGATGAAGCTGAGAATGACTTTATCGGTAATCTGGTCGACAGCTTCTATAATAGTTTGGAGCAGACTATCGGTCTAGTCTTGAAGGGCTCGCTGTGCTATTTTCAAAGCTGAAGATGGTTCTCTCCGTGGCATTTAGTGTATCCGGGACTTTGAGGGGTACCATCAAGCTACTGCTCTGGAGCTCCTGGTAGATGACCTTGAGAAAGACGTGGAGGAATGGCGCCATTTCCATCGTTCCGACGCAGCGTCTTTGGCTGATGAACGGCTCGCACGTCTTGTCGCCCAGAAGCGCGAGGCTCAGCTCGCTGCCCAAGAGGCTGTTGAGGCTATCTCCTCTGACTTGAGGTCCTTGGAGGCAGAGGAAGCAGAGGTTGGGAGTGCAATTGATGCTTCCAACAGTGCTCTTTTTGACGCTGAAGATAAGATCAAGAGGCTGAAGAGATGATCCGAAAGGCAAATCTCCTCTTGTCGAAGGCTACACAGATGCGTCATGAAGAGTCTGCGCGGCTTAAGCAGCTCAGGGCTCGAAGTGAGGAACTGGCGGAGCGGAAGTCATCACAGAGGGCGACTTTGGCGGAGACCGAGGCTCGTCTGGCTCAGGCGGTGGACTTCGATGAGGCAGAGCTAAGATCACAGGCGCTGGCCCAGGCTGAAGATGACAGGAGGACGCGGCTAGCTTCGCTCGGAGATCGGATCCGATCTTATCATGTACGCCTATAGGCTCCTCCATGTATCCCATCCTTTTGGATTTAATAGAAAATTTTTCTTTGTCGTCTGTTGTTTAGATAATGAGACATGACTGTCTGTTGGTTCAGAGGTTGCAGTAACATAACCGAATGGGACGTTGCCAGTCTCGAGGTTAGCCCTTTGCGGGGCTTGAAAGGAAGGGAGATACTTGCCTTTTGTAAATGTCAGCAAGCATCGAGATTGAGACTTAGCTGTCAGCTGGTTCAGGGGTCGCAATGACATGACCAATTTGAGACGCCACTAGGCTCAATGGTAGATGAAACTTGGCTATCTGCCAGTTCAGAGGTCGCAATGACGTAACTGGTTGAGAAGCCACCAAGCTTCAATCAATAGGTGATACTCGTCTTTTGTAAATGTCAACGAGTATCGAGACCTGTCTTTTGTAAATGTCAACAGGGCTCGGGATCGAGACTTAGCTGTCTGCTGGTTCAGAGGTCGCAATGACATAACCAATTGAGACGCCACTAAGCTCAATGGTGGATGAAACTTGGCTATCTGCCAGTTCAGAGGTCGCAATGACGTAACTGGTTGAGAAGCCACCAAGCTTCAATCAATAGGTGATACTCGTCTTTTGTAAACGTCAACGAGTATCGAGACCTGTCTTTTGTAAATGTCAACAGGCTCGGGATCGAGACTTAGCTGTCTGCTGGTTCAGAGGTCGCAATGACATAACCAATTTGAGACGCCACTAAGCTCAATGGTAGATGAGACTTGGCTATCTGTCAGTTCAGAGGTCGCAATGACGTAACTGGTTGAGAAGCCACCAAGCTTCAATCAATAGGTGATACTCGTCTTTGTAAATGTCAACGAGTATCGAGACCTGTCTTTTGTAAATGTCAACAGGGCTCGGGATCGAGACTTAGCTGTCTGCTGGTTCAGAGGTCGCAATGACATAACCAATTTGAGACGCCACTAAGCTCAATGGTAGATGAAACTTGGCTATCTGCCAGTTCAGAGGTCGCAATGACGTAACTGGTTGAGAAGCCACAAGCTTCAATCAATAGGTGATACTCGTCTTTTGTAAATGTCAACGAGTATCGAGACCTGTCTTTTGTAAATGTCAACAGGGCTCGGGATCGAGACTTGGCTGTCTGCTGGTTCAGAGGTCGCAATGACATGACCAATTGAGACGCCACTAAGCTCAATGGTAGATGAAACTTGGCTATCTGCCAGTTCAGAGGTCGCAATGACGTAACTGGTTGAGAAGCCACCAAGCTTCAATCAATAGGTGATACTCGTCTTTTGTAAATGTCAACGAGTATCGAGACCTGTCTTTTGTAAATGTCAACAGGGCTCGGGATCGAGACTTAGCTGTCTGCTGGTTCAGAGGTCGCAATGACATAACCAATTTGAGACGCCACTAAGCTCAATGGTAGATGAAACTTGGCTATCTGCCAGTTCAGAGGTCGCAATGACGTAACTGGTTGAGAAGCCACCAAGCTTCAATCAATAGGTGATACTCGTCTTTGTAAATGTCAACGAGTATCGAGACCTGTCTTTTGTAAATGTCAACAGGGCTCGGGATCGAGACTTAGCTGTCTGCTGGTTCAGAGGTCGCAATGACATAACCAATTTGAGACGCCACTAAGCTCAATGGTAGATGAAACTTGGCTATCTGCCAGTTCAGAGGTCGCAATGACGTAACTGGTTGAGAAGCCACCAAGCTTCAATCAATAGGTGATACTCGTCTTTTGTAAATGTCAACGAGTATCGAGACCTGTCTTTTGTAAATGTCAACAGGGCTCGGGATCGAGACTTAGCTGTCTGCTGGTTCAGAGGTCGCAATGACATAACCAATTTGAGACGCCACTAAGCTCAATGGTAGATGAGACTTGGCTATCTGCCAGTTCAGAGGTCGCAATGACGTAACTGGTTGAGAAGCCACCAAGCTTCAATCAATAGGTGATACTCGTCTTTTGTAAATGTCAACGAGTATCGAGACCTGTCTTTTGTAAATGTCAACAGGGCTCGGGATCGAGACTTAGCTGTCTGCTGGTCCAGAGGTCGCAATGACATGACCAATTGAGACGTCACTAAGCTCAATGGTAGATGAGACTTGGCTATCTGTCAGTTCAGAGGTCGCAATGACGTAACTGGTTGAGAAGCTACCAAGCTCAAAATTGCAATGGAGTTTGGGAAAAGTCTCGTTTTCACGGGGAGAAACGAGGGAATCACTGTCATAGGTTTGATGTTAACGTAACAGCGAGATATATATGTGGTCTTACCATTCTATGGATGAGAATTGGTAAGTGACTTTGGAGATCTCGTTCTCACGAGGAGAAATGAGAGGGCTGCTGTCATAGGTTAAATGTTAACGTAACAGCGGAATATATATGTGATCCTACCATTCTATGGATGAGAATTGGTAGGTGATTTTGGAGAGGGAATCAAATGGGAGCAGGTCCCTTGGGATTTTAAGCAAACCCCAGCTACCAGCAGGTTTGATATGCTTGGAGAAAGAGAGAGGCTCTCTTTGTGCGCATTCCGGACGCGCGGATCTCGATAGAGGTGTAATGTTAACTTGATCGAGAGCAAGATCCTTGATTAAGGATAGTATTTCTTTAAGAATTTGCCATTGATTGGCATCATGAGGAGGTCGCCATCTGCAGTCATGAGGCGATATGCTCCGTTTGAATAGACTGTCTCTATCACAAACGGTCCTTCCCATTTAGGCTGAAATTTGCCTTTGGTCTTGTGTGTCATAATCATCGGTCGTCTGACGGCTAAGACCAGGTCTCCTTTATGGAAGATTCTCTGCTTGACCTTTTTATTGAAGGCTTTTGACATCCGAGCCTGATATAGCTCGATGTGTTGCTGAGCTTGTAGCCGCTTCTCGTCTAGGGCTTCGAGCTCTTGAAGACGCAGGCGATCATTGTCTTCTGATGTCATCTTAGTAGTCAAGGCTACCCGTAATGATGGCACCTGGATTTCCAATGGGATGACCGCTTCGCACCCATATACCAGGGAGAAAGGCGTATTGCCTGTCGGTGTCCGAACCGTAGTCCGGTAGGCCCAAAGGCATTCACCGAGCTTTTCGTCCCAATCTCGCTTGTTCGAGGAGACAAACTTCTTGAGCAGCTTGATGATTGTCTTGTTAAATGCCTCTGCCAAGCCGTTGGCGGCAGGATTGTAGGCGGTTGAAGCCACATTCTGAATTCGGTATTTATCGCAGAACCGATAGAACCCCTGGCTTACGAATTGGGGACCATTGTCATGGATGATCCTCCTGGGGACACCAAATCGATAGATGACATGGTGTTTGATGAAGCTAACCAGATGGGAGGTTTTGACTTCGGCCAAAGGTGTGGCCTCTGCCCATTTTGAGAAGTAATCGGTTATTGCCAGGATAAACCGGTGACCTCTTGCCGAAGAGGGACTGATTGGCCCTACGACATCGATTCCCCATGCTTCAAATGGCCATGAAGCAACAGTAGGGTGGAGCAACTCCGAAGGTTGGTGTATGAAGTCTGCATGGACCTGGCACGCCTTACACCTTCGTGCATATTGGGTGGCATCGGCCATCATGGTCGGCCAGTAGTACCCAAGTCTGTGCAACCTGTCTTTAAGCTTTGGACCCGGCTGGTGAGCTCCGCAAATGCCATCATGTGCTTCTTTAAGCACTTCCTGTGCCTCTGAATAAGAGAGACAACGGAGGAGGACACCGTCATATGAACGACGGTAGAGTGTCTTCAAAGTGGGATCATAGTAGAAACGGAGCGACCTTCGTCTGATGGACGCCGCTTCTTTGGGATCGTCTGGAGGCAAACCGTGCAGAGCGTAGTCAATGAGGGGGAAGCGCCAATCCCTCGGCTCAAGATTCACGGAGGTATGATGGACTTCTTGGATCCTTAGCATATGCTTGGAGATTACGAGATGCCGGGTTGCGACTGTGAGGTGATACTCTGTGTCGGCCGGTAAGGCTAGCGTCGTCGCTAGTGCAGCGAGAGCATCCGCCTTGGTATTCTGAGATCGAGACACATGCCCGATGTAGAAGCCTTCAAATAGGCTAGCCAGTTCGATGGCTGTATGATAGTAAGGCACCAAGTCCTCATGGCGGACTTCATATTCACCTTTTACCTGGCTAATGATCAGTTTTGAATCGCCATAAGCTTCAAGATAGCGTACCCCCATTCCGTGGGCGAGTTGGAGACCAATGAGCAGAGCATTGTATTCCGCTACATTATTAGAGCATGACTCTGTCAAGGAGAACGCTCTGGGAAGGATATGATCCTGTGGGGAGATGAACACAACCCCTACTCCGGCAATAATCTTGCCTTTGGGGCCCATCCGTGATGCTCCGTCGAAGAACATCTGCCACACTTCCTCTGCTGAGGTTGCATTAGACTCGAAGACCTCATCAGGGATGTCTTCGTGAAGTTTTGAATGTTCCGGAACTGGATGCACAGCCAAGAACTCTGCAAGGGCTTGACCTTTAACCGCCTTTTGAGGGGTAAAGGTTATGTCGTATTGGGACAATAGCAGTGCCCATTTAGCCAATCTTGAGTTCAACGACCCTGGCTTCGTCATGAGAAGACGTAAAGGGTTCACCCTGGAGATGACATGTATGGTTTGGCCAACCAAATAATGTCGAGTCTTCTGGACAGCGAAGACGAGAGCTAAACACTCCTTCTCAATAGGATTGTACCGAGATTCCGCTCCTATGAGAGTTCTACTCAGATAGTAAATGGCCTGCTCATGGCCATTGTCGTCCTTCTGAGCGAGGAGGGCGCCGAGGGAATAATCCAGGGCTTTTACATAAAGCAGGAATGGTTTCCCTGATGTAGGGGCCACCAAGACTGGAGGTTTTGTGAGATACCTCTTAATGTCTTCATAAGCTTCTTGACAAGCTCGATCCCATATGAAGGCAGTACCCTTCTTCATTAGTCGGGTAAATGGTTGGCAACGGCCCGATAGATTTGCTATGAATCTTCTGATATAGGCTAACCTGCCTTGTAAGCCTCTGAGCTCTTTGAGGTTTGTGGGTGGATGCATGTCCTGGATGGCTTTGACTTTGTCTGGGTCTAGATGGATTCCTTTTGATGTGATGATGAACCCAAGGAATTTGCCGCTGGATACTCCTAAAAAGGATTTTGTCGGGTTCATTTTCAACTGATGAGCCCGCATTATATTGAACATCGTCCTTAGATCGCGAAGATGTTCATCTTTGCGGCGACTTTTGACAGCAATGTCGTCAACATAGCACTCCACCGTCTTCCGGAGATGATCGCGGAAGATCATGCTCATTGCCCGCTGGTAGGTTGCTCCGGCGTTCTTCAGTCCGAAGGGCATTACAGTGTAGCAGTATACCCCCAATGGCGTTCGGAAAGAAGTATGCTTCTCGTCATCAGGATACATCTTGACCTGGTTGTACCCTGAGAAGCCGTCCATGAAAGACATCCTCTCGAATCCGCATGTGTTGTCGATCATGACATCGGTGATCGGCAATGGGAATTCATCTTTGGGACAGGCCGTATTGAGATCACGGTAGTCGATGCAGATTCGTATTTTCCCATTCTTCTTGAGGACGGGGACTATGTTAGCCACCCAATCTGGATGTTGTTCCTCCCGGATGAAGCCACAAGCAATGAGCTTATGAACTTCGGCTTCAATAGCCTCCATGATGTTTGGGCGGAACCGACGTTGTTGCTGCTTGACTGGCTTAACGTCGGGCTTGATGTTTAGACGGTGCATAGCGACCTGTGGATCAAGTCCGGGCATGTCTTCATAGCTCCAGGCGAAAACATCTATATACTCTTTTATGAGTATTATCAGTTCTTCCTTTTCGATGAGTGATAAGCTTTCACTTATGAAAATAGGCTTGGGGTGATCTTGACTACCCAAGTTGACCTGGATCACCTTGTCTTCGGTAGGCGGCTCGCGCAGCTCAAACCGCTTTTCCCATTGGAGACTTAATTGCTGGGCCCATGATTCCTCATTGGCAACCTCTGCGGGTTCCAACTGACTGCTTGAAGTCGTGAGGCTTTCAAATATTCTTCCTATGCTGACATCAGAGTCCCATTCGGAGGATGAGGCCGACTGTGATGGGATCGATCCATCGCTTTTGTCCTGAACCGTTGTTGATGATGTGGGTGTAACATAACCCAACCCCCTGCGCGTACTATCATAGTAATTTTCAGGTTTCCCTCTTGGACGGAGTTACGCATCAAGCTGCGTCTTCCTTTTCCGAAGTTTAGGCCCGCTCCCTGCTTCAGGTTGTAACCCATCTTCTTCATGATATGGCGCGCTGATGGCGCGTAATGAAAGAACTGTGGAGCATCCGACTCTGAGCTTGAGTCTGTAGTTGAGGATCTCCCTGGCCGGACTTTGCCGAAGATTATCGGCGACTGACCTTGCTTGGACGGAGGGACTACCAGCGTGGCCCCTTCTATGGCTTCCACGGATGTACTAGCCACACTCGACTCATGTACGGGCATATGAAGAGAGCTATCCCTAATGGATTTGATCGACTCGATGCTCGCAGGATAATCAAAAGAAATATTATCATTAATATCCATTCGCCTTCCTCATCAGAAGGGATCTTACATCGGGGATCATTAAAGCATGCTACAATTGGCTCGCCAATCAGAATGGCCGGCATGCCCGTTTCAGATTCCGAATCCGCCTCATTGCCGCTTTCATCACTGTCTGGCAATGGTTCTCCCGGCGTTCCACTAGCCTCTTGATATAGGAGAGCATCTGTGAAATAGTTTTCCACCCCCTTGAAGGGCTGCTTCTCAGCGAAGACAGTTCGTACTGTCGCATCATCCTCAACATACTTGAAGCACTGATGGAGAGTGGATGGAACGATCCAGTTGGCATGGATCCATGGTCGTCCCAGTAGCAGGTTGTATGATGTGTCCGCGTCAATGACATAGCATGTCACTTCTGACTTCAGGCTTCCGATTCTGCAGCGAAGCCGAATCTTTCCAAGCGGATGGCTGCTCCCGGCGTTGAAACCATATATTGTAGTGGTGGTTGCGGACAACCTGTACAGTGGTATGCCAAGGAAGTAGAGGAGCCTTTTGGGGATGATGCTGAGCGCAGACCCGGATCGACTTGTATCCTTTCAATACAGGTTGAACCGATATACCCGGTATAGTACAGAGGTCGATCATGCTTGTTGTCTTTGAGAAGCATATCTTCCGCCGTGAAGGTAATGGCAGGTACCTTTGACTGTGCGTGATGGCACTCTGAGCAGGAAAGCCGCATCTCATCACCAGGAATCTCAGGCATGTATGTCAGAAAGGACTCTGAGTTGGCTAGCGCATCTCTGAGTGCCTCTCTTGTCTCTTTAGAGAGACGAAGAAGCTCGTGTATTGTGATACGAGCCGGGATATTGCTAAGTGGGCCAATATATCAAAGCGAAAGGGCGTGGCTAGCCCTTGGCTTGGCGGTTTCTTCAACACGTGGTCGAATCGCACTTCCTTAGGTTTTTCCTTTCCCGTGGCTGGAATTGGAGTGGATGTCGGCATTGGTACTGACGCCGTTTGTGCTGTATCTCGTCAGTAGTTCTGTCATACTGCCTTAGGTATGACTTTCCAGACCGGGTGCCCATCTGTTGAGGCGCATCTGCCTGCGCTGTACAGGCATGCTTCTCTTCTTCTGAATCGCTGAGGGAAGCCGAAGTAAGATTACCATCATCTGGCAGGACAGAGATGACATTGCAGGACTTGCCCTTTTTGCTGGAGTCCTTCGACGTCCGCTGTACGTCTTGGACGAGGTCAGGGTGTATCCACATAACTTCCCCTGTCTCCAATGTCAAAGGGACGAGACCCTTGTTGTATTGAGTCATGGCTGGAGGATGCTTGACTTCTAGCCGTGGCGCCGGGGCTGAATAGGTCCCGTCGGGAACCATGACCTTCTGGGCAGTGCCGAACTCAATAGTCACCATATTGGCAGTGACTTTCTTCTGCTCCGTCTTCAGTGTGAGGACTCCGGCGTCGACCAAGGCTTGGATTCTATCCTTGAGAACATAGCACTTGTCAGTAGGATGGTGGATCATCCTGTGGTAGAGGCAGTACTTAGGGTCGTTTGTGCGCCCTATCTCATCAGGGCGTCGAGCATCTGGCAACTTCATCTTATTCCCTTTGTGGAGCAGATGGAATATCGTGACCACCTGGTCGTCTCTGAAGGAGTACTGTTTATGAGGGAACTTGGACTCCTGATTGTTGAAGCTGCTCTTCTTGGCCTTTGACTGCATGTCCCGGTCAGCTCGACGGACATAATTTCCTTCCCTTTAGCTTGGGAAGACTGCGGGAGATCGCTGCGCCCTTTGTTGTTCGCGCCCCATTTGCTTCTAGGGGCGGATGACTCGAACTTTTTAGCCGATTTTTCGGCTATCTCAGCTTGTTCGACCAGTTCCTTCCAAGTGTGGGCCTTGACAGCCCCCATGCGAACTTCTACTTGATCCGAGAAGTTATGTCTGCATGTTTGTAAAAGCATGGGTAAAGGCATCCCTGCTGGGCACATCAGAGATAGATTTCTGAACCGCTCAATGTATTCACGGACAGATTCGCCTTTCCTCTGCACAGTGGAAAGGAGCTTGTCCATGGTCACTTCGGTGTCATCCTCATAGAAGCGAGAGAGGAACCGAGTTTCCAGGTCGATCCAGGAATTGATAGAGCCCTGAGGAAGCTTCGGAACCAGTCGAATGCCACCCCTTTCAAGGTGCCGATGAACAACCTAGCCATGATGGCGTCGTTGCTTAGAACATTACCGGTCTGGGACCGGAAATAGTAGATGGCTGATTGGGCGAGCTCTTACCATCATACGTATGCAACGTTGGTGGTTTGAACTTTGGCGGATATGACACCGAATCCCATTCCAGTGGGTAAGGACGGACTACCCCCACTTTCTTCAATTCATCCTTCTGAGCCAGGGATGAAATTTGAGCTTGAAGGCCTTTAAGGACTTCGGCATCCAGGGAAGAGCCTCCCTTAGTTCTCTCCGTCTTGGGCGGATCATTGCTGAGATGTCCCTCCTTGTCATGATTACTCCCGGTATCATCATTCCGGTTGCTGAGGAGCTGAGCGAGCATCTGTTGAATATTGTCCAGGGCCTCTTGCTGAGTTCTAGAGGTCTGTTCTGAGCTTTCAAACGCCGACGAAGGTCGTCATTGGCGTTCTCGGCCATATTGACCGATGCTTTGTCCGTTCGCACCGAACTGACTGTTGCTGAAGAGGCATACCC